>OX579636.1:30829214-30904656 GCA_951230915.1 Antitrichia curtipendula
CCCAATTGTCCTTTGTTGCATTGGGAATAGATTGGGGATGGGCCTGAAACGGCCCTCTAATGCCTCCAAATAACATCTAATGATGTGTGTCCTTTGGATGATTTCAAGGAGACCTTAAGGATGAAAAAAATGTTTATTCATCCAAATTCTTTTGAAGGATTTGCTAGAACCAAATGTCAGTGAAAGATGTTGCAGATTCTCTCCTTGTAATATTTTTTTGACTTTTCTACATTAAAAAATGGCAAATTTATGGATTGGCATGTATTGCATTTAGGCGGATTTTTTTTTTTCTCTTTATCTAAATTTAAGCCATAAAATGATCCTTTCTAAATTTCATATTGAATATTGAAATGAAGCTTATCAATCCTAGTATCTATTCAAATTTTGAATTAAAAAAATTCTTAAATTTGAATATTTTATTACAATTTGAACAATCATTCCATAGATTGTTGATTTTCTAATTTAAGAATATCATGGTGAAAAAATTTGAATCTGTGTGTTCTACACTAGAATATATTCTTGTGGAAAAAATTCAAATTCTTATAGCATATTTCAAATTTTGATATGAATTTTTTTCACTTCATATTAAAAAATTTACAGTAATTTCAAATTTTTATTAAATTTTATTTTTTATTTTTTACAACTTATAGAAGACATGTAATTACATCTCTGAAAAATAAATACATAAATTCATTTACATATAATTGTTGAATAAGGGCATATAGAGAAATGAACTTCAAGATTTGAAAAAGTGGTCAAAGGTCCGTCTATCTAGTGTGTTAACTTAAAGGACTACAACACCACAAAGTTGTACTTGGATGATTTCAAATGAGCAAAACAAGATGAAGAACTTTGTTTTTACATCCAATTTTTTTATGGCTCTTTGGATGTATTTGCATTGGATTCCGGTTGAAATTCTGTCATTGAGGTGTTATTGACTTCTCTATAGAAGAAGGTGCTAAAGAATGAATTCCCAAAGATGTTTTTACTATGTATTTTGGCTATTTGTACCTCCTTGCTCTAAATTTGAAGTTTAACCAAAACAATTATCTTTTTTGAATATGAGCTCAAGTAATGAAACAAATTTAATTAAGTCTACTTTCTATTCCAACCTGAATTTTTTTTTAAATTACAAAATTAAACTATTTATAGCTATTTTAACTTTAGGCCTATAACAATGATATGTTGATTTTCTAATTATAGAATGACATAAAAATTTGGATTGAAAAATGATGTTCTACACTATAATATACACCTACGGTATAAATTTCAAAATTTCAAGCAATCCATGTATAGTATTCAATCAGTGTTATGAATTTTCTTCACTCTTATTTGAAAAAATCACAGTAATTTTCACTAGAAAATATTCTACTTTAAAAAAATACTCCATATCTGATTCCATCTTTCCATGTACAAAAAATAAAATAAAATAATTTCTATTTATACTCAATGATAATTTCTGGACCCTATACAAATCAGCAACACTAACAGACATCATTTATTGTTATGGCCTAACTATGGCAGACAACCCATAGTCGACCACTTAAGCGATTACGCGCATATTCTTGGGCATTGTAAATTTATTGCCTTGTAGAAAGATAGAAATGACAGGCATTGCTAGTTTTTTGTGATTTTTTTCCTTAGATTCAAATTCCTATGAATTTTGAAAGCCAAAAGTTGTCCACAACCCATACTCAATATATAGAGTCTTCTAATTCTGATTATTCCATAACTACTTTCCCACTCACTGCTTCCTACATTCTTGCTCACTACATCATGACATGTGTCATGACTTTATAGTCCCAATCTTGCAAAGGAGAAAATATCACGTTCCAAACTTTGGTTGGAAACATGTTCCAACCTTGGTTGGAAATAGCTGCACCCTACAAGTTGGGTATTGATGCGTGGTTGGTAATGGGTGGTTCTACTATAGTTCTGTAAGTTAGGGTGCATGGACTTCGGTGGAATATTGGTTCCCTGAATGTTGGTATTCAGAAGCGGCGCTTTTTCGTTACAGACACCCTCTCTCCTTGCTCAGGGTGCGCTCTAGACATCCTAACTTAGTTAGTTGGAGACTTTTGATGGAAATCAGTAAAAGGTACGTCGTGAGCTTTCAATCCCTGGTCGGGGAGCTGCCTCAGTTTTGAAGTGTGGTATCGATCTGAGGTCGTTCAACCACATTCCACATGCAGGGAACCTTGACAAATTCACCAAGTCGTAAATGGTACAAGAAAGGGGGTGAATCGGGAGAGAAAGTTTACTATCTTTGAACAAGTTCAAAGATAGTAAACTTTCTCCCCTGATTCACCCCCTTTCTTGCACAGGGAGCGTATATAAATCTTCGGTGATGCTCACGGGGGAATTACAGCATTTCTTCTGTGAGGTGCAATTTTTTCCTTTGTAAATCTTCCCTTAGTCTCAACTTCTTCCGTGTTGGAAAATCTGTTTTCCAACACGGAAGAAGTTGAGACTAAGGGAAGATTTACAAAGGAAAAAATTGCACCTCACAGAAGAAATGCTGTAATTCCCCCGTGAGCATCACCGAAGATTTATATACGCTCCCTGTGTTGTACCATTTGCAACTCTGTAAACCAGGCAAGGTTCCCTGTGTTCAATGGGAAGCAAATTAAAGAACTTAAGTTAGACGTGGTGATTCATTTTCTTGTAACATGCAGTTGGTATGCATTCCGTGTCTTAATACAGCTATTGAGACGATCCTTGGTGGATGTGTGATTGTACAATCCAGAGGTAGGTATTATTTTGTATCGTGAGTCAACAATCGCGATATCTTGAAAGTCTTTGGTCACTTTTTTATGCAGTGTATTTTATCAGTCAATTCTTCGTCTTTTCTAAAAGTGCTGAGACTTTGGAGGTGGGCTTCTGGATGACAATGGTATGAAAACTAAGTACAAGGAGCTGTTTTTGGAGGTCCTGACCAGTAAGTTAGGCTTTCCTGGCCCTTCGCTTCGCTTCACTCTCTTGAAGAGTGTGTCAATTTTTGTTTTGGGAGACTTCTATGAATCGGTAGTTGACAGGACCTTGCTTCTAAATCCAAGATCTGGTTTTCAGTTGATAACACCTGATGAAATGGCAACATTTAATGGATTTGCTGTGCAAACATGGGAAGCGATCTTGAAGTTCTCGCTGTTCTGTACTGTACTGTACAGTAAGTTACTTGGGGGTTTCTCATTGTCCTATGTTTTGGTTTTCTGAGCTTCAGAGTACAGAGGATTTAGATTTCTTGTATTATTTCCTCTTGTATGTACAGTACCGCTAAAGTAGTTCTTGTCAAGCATTGACTTTTTCTTTTTCATGTGTGGTAAGTTCTAAGACTCATGTTCCCTGCAGAGACACTTGCTTAGTACGTACATAGCTGTTAAGTATGTCTATGCAGACAGCCTTTGAGATGGGTTCTCATGTTGCCACCACGAGTTTTTTCCCAGTGAAATTTTCAAGGGAATAGAGATTAAGCCATATCCAATCTTCAACATAAGCATTCAGGTTTGAGCCCTCAAACCTTGGAAACTAGAACTTGTGCATTCTGAGTTGGTGTTTAAAGAGTAAGCATCCTTTAAAGCTTGTATGAATATTCCAGCTGAAACTTTTTTTGATGAGGGCTTATGGGTTGCAGAGTTGTAAGGCTTGTTTATGAACCACCGGAGAAATTGTGGCTGTCAAGGTGGACACCCCTCCTTTGAATATTTGTCAAGGAAATTACAAAGTGCATGGTATCAGCACTTATAGTTTAGATTTAAGAAAATGTTGTGCAAGCCTTGAATGTTGCGGCCTCAGTTCATTAATGTACACGTTGTCTTGTGCACAATCATCAATGGTTGTGCGTAGCAACGCAAAGTCCTAGTTTCTGCTCATACTCAAGATACCCCCACCCTTCAGAATATATATGATCTTACAGAATGTTAAGAGCAATCAGAGCTGATGTTTACTGGAATTGATCGGGAGAGCAGATCGCCGGACAAATCCCCGTTATGTTGTTATTGTCGAGATATCTGTAGATTTGAATCTCATTGCCAGCAAAAATTTAGTATAGCTAATTCAAAATTTAGACAGCTAAAAAGGCTATGAATTCAACTTACAGTTTAGTAAGTCAAGTAAGATTCACGACAACTGGAGGAATTAATCTCTCTAGCTGGTTGTTACTCACATACCTGAACCAAATAAAAAAGTTACTCGGGCCTTCCCCAAAGCATGAAAAAATTCCCACTTTGCAATGAAGGTGGCTACAGAAAGGAAGAATGCAGTTCTTACTTGCACTATTATACAACGCTATCCTTGAGTCAGCACCCTTTCTACAAATCAAATTAGAAGAGTATATTATCAAGTGTAGCATTGGTTAAAACATTGGTTAAAACAAGGATAGGTACAGAATCATGAGGGCTTGCATTAGACCTAAAACACCAGGAATTACGCCCGAAAGCAAGTTCAATTCCAACGACTTGCATAAGGGTAGATAGAACATTACTTGACGGTTAATTCACTTACGTTATAAATCGTCCAGTGAATCCAGTCCAAAGTCAGGAGAAAATTGGACTTACAAGGTGCTGACTTCTAAAGTGACCAATGTTATAAGCACTATAACAAAAGTTGGTAAAAAAGAACCGCACTCAAAATTGAGTGCGGTTCTTTTATCCACTGTTCTGCGCAGTCTTGAAATGACTGCAAAACTTTCTTTTTGGATTTTTGATCGCAATTTTTTGAATTTTTGGGCGTATAATATACCGTTGGAAAGGTATTTTTAAGACCTTTCCAACAGTGTATATTGCGAGTCCTCAAGTTCATATACTGGTTGCAGTATTTGCAGCATTGTCAACATTTTGGGGCACATGAGTAATTTGTAATGTGAGTTGTTTTTGTACCATTTGTGCTTATCTCCTTAGTTGCAGTTACAGATCATGTTGCCTTGTTGCCTAGGTCTTTGTGGTCGTGGATTATAGTTTTGAATTGTAGAAGTGATCATGCTCGACCTGCAATTTCCCTTGTGTGGGAATGTTCCATCTTGCAAATTTGTAAAGCTATAGAGGGAATAAAGCCTTGTATAGTACAAATTCTCACCTACATGTCTAGGTTACACCATGTGAATCTTTTTTTGTATTGTAAGGAGCAAAATGTTTGTCTTTATTGTTCCTCAAATGATTTTGCCTATAATTGGTTCAAGCTAATTCATATCCCTTGTTACATTTCTCCATCTTTTGCAATTATCCATTTAGGTTGTTTAATTAATTAGGATTTTTCATGGCTATCTTTTGGGGCAATTTGTAATTAAAGATAGCATTTGCCATGGCCAAGTAGTTTAGTTGTAAGCCTCCACAAACAAGGACTTGGGGTGGTGATTATTTTCTCTTCAATTGTAAGAGCAAAGGACTATAGAGCATGATGTTTATCACTTCCTCAATATATAGACCAAGCTTGTGTGATTGAATGTTATGGCCAATCTTTACTCATTTTGGGGGGGGACGTTCTAATGTGTAGAGTTGTGAAGGCATTGAAGGAATCAAGCAATGCATTGTGCAAGTCTTCAAGTTCAACTTTTAGTTGTAGCATTGTTGGCATTTTGTGGATTCAGCTTGAAGTTAGTTAAAGTAAGTCTTCATTGCAATTGATGTTCTTTTGCATACTATCTATACATGTTGTCTGGCTTTAAAGGAATTCTTTTCAGTCAACATGGTTTAATAGACTTTGCATAGAATGCTTGGAAATATTTGGTTTGTATTTTTGTGTGATTACATATAACTTTGTGATAATTAAATGCAACTAAGTGATTACACTTAGATTTCTTTGTAATCACACTTTTGGCATCCCAAATTGAAAAAAATCTTAACTTCGGTGGGTGACATTGTGACACTATGTAAAAGTTTTATTTATTGAGAAAGTGCCAGGATGGTGATCACTTTAAATAGGATAAAGTACTATATTTTTAGCTACATTCATCCATATTTAGAACCAAAAATACTTTTCCATTGTATTCATGTATTTTTTAAACATAAATGGATTTTTTTTGGCAAAAAATAAATATTTATTTGTGATCCTATGGTGCCAGAAATATTTATGATGAATAAATATTTTTGGCACCATAGGATCATAAATGTTTTTGGTCGTTCAACCTTTGGGATAGTAGATTTAGAAAAGTTTAGCTTGTAGGTGTTGTGAGTTTATGACCTTAATCCATGTTCTCACATTTGTATAGAATTTTTTTAACCCATAAAGGACCTTATTCATTGCAAAATGGTCAAACATCATGTTTGATGTGAATTTAACCTTTTGAATTTGTTCAAATATCACTCTTATATTTTTAGTACGTAATAATTATGGATTTTCTATCATTGTCAAAAAAATTCAATTTATTTCATGTAAAATTGCCATTGTCATAAGTTTTGTAGGAAAGAGTAAATTAATAATAAATATAGACGAAACTATCTAATTAATTTGAACTTTTTTAGGAGGTAAAAATAGCAATGGAGGTTGGTGTGAAGATTTATTAATTAATTATTTTATATTTTACACCCAAAACACCTATGTTAATGACTTTCAAGTAATATGCCATTGCCAAGCTAAATTTATTTTCTATTGCTATTGATTTTTTCAGAATTTTTGATGGAAAAAACAAAAATTATTGCTATTTTTTGAAGTAAAGTAAAAAAAAACCTTATCAAGTAACATTACAAAAAATATGAGGCCTCAACAAGGCCGTGAGTGCTGATTTTCGGGACCCGCGGGTGATATTACGGAAAAAAAAAAAAAAAAAAAAAATCTTTTTTTTTTTGAAAAAAAATAACTTTTTTTTTTTTTTTTTTTTTTTTCCCGAATTTTTTTATAAAAGTGACGTCACGCTGATGTGGCGCTGACGTCAGCGCTGGCGTGGAACTTCGACCACGTCAGAATTTCAGTTTCTGAATTTTTTTTTTTGGAAAAAACCTCCGTAGTATCACTACGGGGATCTAGGCTTAATGGCCTTCCGGAGGCCTCATATTTTTTGTAATGAATACATATTAGAATAATTTGAAATTTCTATTGTAAATATAGCTCACAATGAAAAATATAATTTTTTTAATAAACATTTAAAAAATATTTCTAAAGTAGAAAATATAAATGAAATACGTACAATGTTGTATATTTTGGAATCCATCATATAGAGTTTGCAATTTTGGATTTTTCAGAATGGAATAGAAACAAATTAGTCAAGCTTCATATTCTTAGTTTAAATCAAATATCCAAACATGGTTAGTTTGAAAATTGCAATTAAGGTTGATCAAGGTGCAACACCTTTATGGATGTATAAACCTTTAGGGGTTACAGCAAGGTGAATGCTTTTATGAATGCTTTTTTTTAATCATAGAAATCAAGGATATGAGTATTGGATTTGTCACTTGCTCATCTTGTATGGACAAATGAGTAGGGCTGTAGTTATATGGGTTTAACCACTCATGATGCCCACTAGTTTATAAAAAGATTAGATGCCCATATTTTTGAAAAGATTAGATGCCTATATAGTCTATGCAATTTTGTATTGCAAGCATTAATTACCTCTCAATTATTGTGTCTATTTGGCCTTGTTAATATCCATGGGATTTGATTAAAGGTGTCTTCATGTCTTGGACTTATAGTCTTGTTTTGAAGGTAAAACACCTCAAAGGATGTGGATTTTAGGATTTTCAAGCTCCTAATTGAAACTAGGCTTTGTTTGAAAACTTGCAAATAATTCTTTGAAAAGAATGATGTGATGAAATGATCTCGTGTAAACTTTTGATTAAAAGGGTGAAATTACACAATATAGAGAAGGAAATGTAATTTCCACTACCTCTCTTTGAAACTTGTGCAAGCTAAAGTCTAGCTTGTTTTAAGTGAAACCACACCTTAATGCAAGCAACTTTATTTCACTCTACATGGAATGTCACATGTGATGATGATTAACTATAATTGTAACAACAATGCAATGATAGTAAATGCTTGTATCAATTCCTTTGATTAGTAAGCTTTAACAATATTACAAAGTTTAAGCAAAGAATGCACTGCGAGGTGCCTATCCTTCTCATATTTTCCATGTTTATAATAGAATTTTCCACTCAATTGCTTTGAAATTATGGACCTTTAGTCTTTCCAAATTTCAAGCTCATGGTCTTTAATTGATTGAGATGTAATCTCCACTCTAATTTGCTTACAAGGCCATATTCGTTATATCAAGACTTTTTGCAGATTTTGAGACAAAATGCTAGTTATTGAAAAATTCATTTAAATAATAGTAATTAAAATCAAAAATAAATAATGCTAAAATAGTGATTCTATAATAAAATTCTAAAAATTGATGTTGTTACGTATTTATAAAAAAATACTAGTAAAGAGATAAAGTGGTTTATCCTCGAGTTGAGGATAAAAATGAGACTGCAAAAAGTCTCAATATAACAAATAAAAACCTTTTACTAATAGTTTAGAGACAATTTGGTGGAGGTCCTTCAGAAATGTGAGTTGTGAGTGGCTTGGGGAGTATTTTGAATTTGTAAGTGTTCTTTGAAGTCTTGTAATGCATATGGATTGGTTTGGCATGCAACTTGGCGAAGGGGACCTCTAGGTGAAACAACCACAAAGTGTATGACTTCATATTTTCCCAATTTAATGGAAGTTTTTCTTGTTGAAATTGGGATGCTTTAACCCCTGAACGGCCTGGAGGCCCTCTGTGGCCGTATGGTTTAGTTTTCCATGTATTTGACTACCTCGGAGAAGGAATTAGGGTTTCCACCTCGCAGCAAAGTTGTAGTACTTCCCGAAATGCATCGATGGTTGTTTGATATGGCAGTCAATACATAGGGTTACGATCACACCTGTTCAGAATACGTGAAATGGGATACGTTTGCACCCCTCTACGTATGCTCCTGGACCCGTTGCTTCATCAGGTCGGTCTCTGTCTACGTGTTTGTTGCCGTTGGAAGTTGGAGGCGGGAGAGCGGGGCTTTGGCGGGAAGCGGCGCCTTAGGATTCTGCTGCGGAGAGGGGTTTTCGGGCGACAATTGTGTTCAAAATTCCTCAG
Source organism: Antitrichia curtipendula (assembly GCA_951230915.1). Taxonomy (NCBI): domain Eukaryota; kingdom Viridiplantae; phylum Streptophyta; class Bryopsida; order Hypnales; family Leucodontaceae; genus Antitrichia; species Antitrichia curtipendula. The sequence continues at coordinate 30,838,252 of OX579636.1, forward strand.
GGATTGCACGGTGGAAATTCTGATGATGGCAAGGTGTGCTTATACGTGATTAGGCATAGTGGGATGGATTAGGCGTAGTGGAAGTGGCGGTGATGGTGGGGTTGTGGTGGTTATGATGTGGGATTGGTTTGGATCCGTGAGCAGGTGTGACGAGGCCTGAAATTTGTGGCAGTTGGGGAGGGAGAAGCAATTGTTGCACTCTTGGCGCTGAAGTCATAGCGCGTAAGGAGGAGCCTTATTGCGGTGGACGAGTCTTTTTTCTTTGAAGTTGCAGGGTTCTTGTTGTTAGTTGCAGTGATGCGGACGTTCAGGCTGCCAATGCTTGCAAGTGCAGATTGAGCAAATCTGGATTGTTAGTTTCACGGTTGTCAGTTGCAGGGTTGCTTTCATGTTAGGTTGCCGTAGTTAGATTTGGCATTTCGAGCAGGTAGAAATTGTCGGATTGCGTGCAGTCATGAGAAGGAAATTTTTACAGTCGGGGCTCGTTGCTTCAGTCGGCACTTAGATTCCGTTCGGTAACACTTTGATCGTATGTCAACCCATAGGCAAGTTGTGGGTTTCCATGTGCAAGTATGCCGTTCAACGCTCCGAGATCTCTCACGAACACATGTAGTGCCACGCTTGTGTGGTTGCATTCAAAGACTACTTATATGTGAAATTATAAATCAAAATTGATTAAGCTTTGGACTCTGATTTCTTTCCTGTGAACCATAATTGTCATGCACTTGTCACCAGCCAAGGTCTCTTGTCGACGCCAAGAGCAGTTACAGGTGTCCAGATTCCAGAAAGCGCTGCCAATCAGCTTTCCTACCAAAAGTGGTTACCGTCCCGCCACCGCGACTTGCCTGGTTGTCGCCAACATGGCCTCACTGATCTTGCATCGTACAGAAGGTATTTGACAACGAGGCCGTCCCCGCGAAGCGTAACTCGAATTCGACTGGGGTATTTCCGGGTGACCCGGCTTGTGTGCATACGGAGCTTCGGAGCCCACAATTTAGAAACCGCGGCGAATCTTGAGTCATATTTTTTTTTGAGCAGTCCATGCAACCCGATGATGCCATCCACCGGAGCGATTGAGCGCCAACTCATTGATGAATTTGGCAAAAAAAGAGAACTCGGCCCATAAGACAGAGCGAGGTTTGTCAGCAGTCATTTTGCTAAAATTCAGTGTGGTGCGGGAGATCAGCGCCCAACCAAAATTAATCCAACACCTGAACGGCTGGCGTAATCCATCGGAACGGCTGGATTCTCAAATTTTCACCTCCAAAGTGCAGCTTGAATTTCTGCTCTCACCGTATTCGGGCTATACGGTGCCGTATCCCTGGAGCCCGAGGGCCGTTCAGGGGTTAAGCCATATGCATTGAAGCCCACTTTGAGTAATAGGTGCATTAGGGGGAATTGTCACCATCAAATGTTACTAGGGGATCCATTTGCAGCTAGAGATGGATAAGAAGAATTTGGATGGCAGATGGCTATGCAAGGTTTATCTCTTGTGGGCCATAGTATGCACTAGTGTGTTGTCTAGATGTGTGTTGTGTCTCAATGAAGAAGGCCAGGTGTTGTTCAAGTGGAAGCAAGATTTTTTGGAGGATCCAAATGATATCTTAAACAATTGGAATGCCTTTAATAATACTCCTTGTTTGTGGAATGGTGTGAAATGCATCTAAAGATCCGTAACTGTGTTGGACTTCTTCCCTCTTCCTTTTTGCCACTTGGTTGGGGAAATCCACGCCCTCACTCTCCTTGTAAGTGGCTTTGTCTTGTTATGGATTTATTATTTTAGATCATGTGTCTTTGATTTTGAAGTGGTGCTTGAATAGGTGGCATTGTGATTTGGAAGTTGGAAGTTGGGTGGGATTATCTTTATTGACATAGAGTGTATTGGCATGCAACAAAGTTTGTCAATCTTACAATATTTAATGTGGGAAATACAAGTTTGAACGGAAGTTTACCTAAAGACATCGTGAATTGCTCAAAGTTGGTGCACCTCAACTTGAATTGGACCTACATCAACGGGAAATTTCCAAATGACTTTTTTAAACTCCAACGTCTACAAGTGTTGGACCTAACAAGTTTGAACTTTGAAGGCACCATGGAAAACAAATTTGACAATCTTCAAGAGATGCAAGTCCTATGTCTTGGATCAAACCACTTTGAAGGCTACAAGCCAAATTTCATTCTTTCATTGACAAAGCTTGAAGAATTGACTCTGCCACATAATAATTGGAATGGTACACTACCATTGATCTTCTTCACCATTCCAAACCTAAAAGTTTTGTGGTTAGGCTCAGATTTGGATGCCCTAGACATGGTGCCATGGCCAAATGTGAGCTTATAGGAGGGCTTGGAAGATCTTTGCCTGCATGGCGTGAATTTTCCACCATCTCTATTTCCGACAAGGCTATTGACATTGACGAAGTTGAGGATTCTCAATCTTAAAAGGTGCCACATCATGAGCTCCATTCCCTCTCTTGAGAATTTGATACATTTGGAAGAATTCAATCTAGCCATCAACTCGCTCAGTGGCTACATTCCAGACATGTTCAAAAGCATGCTAAACTTGATGGTATTGTGGCTTTATTCAAATCAACTAATAGGGCCATTTCCATCCTCTCTATTGAAATGCAAAAGTCTTGGCATAATCATTGCTTTAGAAAATGGCTTAAATGGAGATTCGATAGGCCTAGCTAATCTAAGGAGCAACTTGACTTGGCTTGACATTGGAATCATTAATTTTGGTGGAGAGATTCCAGCCAATTTGGGAAATTTGACACTTCTCACATACCTCAACCTAGGTAATAATAATCTCAGTGGACAAATTCCATCCACTTGAGGGAACCTATTGCTTCTCACATATCTCAATCTAGGTGTAAATAATTTAAGTAGACCAATTCCTCTTGAAATTGCTAATTAGAAACAATTATCAACACTTCTTCTCCAATATAACCAATTGATTAGTGAAATTCCATATGATCTTAGGAAGAATACTTTGCTTCAAAAGGTGGACTTGGGGCACAACCTCTTTGAAGGTCATGTGCCTACGTATCTTTGCTGGGGCAACAATGTGAGTTTGCAATTCTTGGGATTATATGAAAATAGACTGATTGGTACGACTCCTAACACATATGGCAATTGCACGAACTTGTGCGTATTGTGATTAGATGGCAACCAACTTGAAGGGCCTCTGCCAGCAGGCTTGTGGGGAGGCGCCAATTTGGTGAAGATGCAATTAAATAGAAACCATTTGAATGGAAGTATAGATTTGAGCATTGAAAATGCAAAGTCTCTCTTCATCTTGTTTGTATAAGACAATCAATTTTCAGGCCCCATTCTTGAAGGGATTGGACATACCAATTTGGTTAAGTTTCAAGCCAACTCCAATGGATTCAATGGTATCCTTATACCCCACCTAGGAAACTTGTCAAGCTTGTCAGAACTTATATTGGGTGATAATTTGTTCCATGATACCATTCTTGATAGCTTGGACAATTGCTCTAAGCTTTTTCAATTGGACCTTTCTAGGAACTATCTAGGCGACGCCATTCCTAATGAGTGGGCCCACCTCAACAATCTATGCGAGTTTGATGTCTCAGAAAATACCTTCACGGGAACCATTCCTACAAGCTTATTCAACATGGTGAATTTGCAAATGCTAAATATAGCATTCAACAACTCGTCAGGGATCATTCCAACGAAGAAAAATGGAGCAACATTCATGATAGTGAACTCCACTAGAAATCCACATTTGTGTGGAGGGTTTCTGTAGCTTTAATTCATCCATCCAAGACTTGGCATTTGAAGAAGATATAAAGCAAGCATGGATGGTGTTGGTAAAGGTGTTTTCCAGGGTGTTTGGTGTTGTGGCATTTGTGTTGTTTGTGGTGTTGGTTTTTGTTTTCAAAAGTTGGGTTGGTTGCACCTTGTGCCAAGACATTTTGCACTCACCTAAAGAAGAAAGCTTGTAGACTTTGACATCATTTCAAAATAAAGAGTACCAGAGGATGAAGTAATGGCGTTGGAAGAAGAAAACATGATTGGAATTGGTGGTTCGAGCCAAGTGTATAAGGTCACATTGAACGATGGTGAGATAGTAGTTGTGAAAAAATTGTGGAATATAAAGAAAGAAGAGGGGTAGCATAATCATAGCTTTGGTACTGAGGTTCGAAAAGTTTTCTGCTATTTTACATTGGTTGCAAAGGTGCAGGTGTAGTTATTTGCAAATGTTGAGTTGTTTATGCATAAATTTGATTGTGGATGTACATGGGGTTTGATTGCTTGGATGAGGTGCAGTTGAAGTAGTGGCCAATATTCGTCACAAGCACATTATGAAGTTTTTGTTCAGTTGTACCAAGGGCAACATCAACCTTTTGGTATACAAGTACATACCCAATGGTAGCTTAGGAGATCTATTGCGTGGCCCCAAGGCAAACCAATCCCTTGGGAAATGCGCTATAGAATCTATAGGAGCTGTTGCGGTTTGTCACTTCAAACTATCTTTCATGCTTCCAAACTAGAATTGTGACCACTCCATTTTCTACTTGACCGGATTGCTTGGAAGTCAATTGTATGCATATAGGTGTTTGAAGAATAAGTGTCGAGTTTTTCATTTTTTTCATTGGCAGGAATTAGAGTATTTGTACCTCGATTGCTCTCCACAAATCCTTCATTGGGACGTTACGTCCAACAACATTTTGGTGGACTTGGAATATGAAGCACATTTGGCTGATTTTGAGATTGCAAAAATGGTGGATCCGGCAACACCACTTGACTTGCCTTCAGTTGTTGGCTCGGTAGGCTACATCCCTCTAGGTAAAAAGCTTTCATCCATGGCAATGCTTATAGTAGGTAATGGAGTTATTGGAGATGTAGAGTTGGTCAACTATTGTTCTAAGTTACAACAAGTGATTTCTTATGGTGTAAATTTGGTGTGACTGGGATTGGGATGTTGGGTGTAGAATACTCGTTTGGAATGCAAGTGACAAAAAAAATTGATATCTAAAACTTTGGTGTTGTATTGATGGAATTGGTGATTGGAAAATGTGCTGCAAATCCATTGGAGGGTGTGGATGGAGTAAACTTGGTGCAATGGGTTCATAACAAAGTATTGACACCGAAAGGGTTGTATGAAATCCTAGACTCCAAGTGTGGGACAAGTCTATAAAGTGAGATGGTTCAAGTCCTACCAATGGGCATATTGTGCACCAATTATACACCTGCAAGTTGTCCCTCAATGCATGAGGTGGTAAAAATGCTCAAGGACGTATCTACCTAGTTGATTATAAATACATAATGCAATGAGGATTTAGGAGGCTATTTTGAGTTTGATGTAGTTGTATGAAGTTGACTATGGATTTGATGTTGCACTTATTTTGAGGCCTGTAATGTAATATTTTGGTGGGCCTTCCTAATTTTGATGCGTATGAGCAATTGTAAAGATCAGCTATAAAGGTGTGAGGCTTGATGAATTTTATGATGATATGACTTGTGGTTGTTGTGGGTACTTGTGTATCTTTCCAACATGGATAGACTGATTGTCTTGAATTGATTTTTGGTGATCTTAATTATATTTTGTTTTTGCAAGTTAATATCATTTGGAAAATAAGAATAAGCTTGAATTGTTACGTGAAAGCAAATAGCTTTCGGTTCACATTATGAGATTGGATACTCACAAGAATTGCAAATAGAAGGATTTCAGGCACAATCGTAGTCCAAACTACACCACCTCACCAAGTTGGGTGCTTCTGTTAGTATTCATTGCCTTACATCTCAATTCATGATCTATAAGTAAAGCCCTTCATTTTCATTGCTTGTAGATTATAGAGATTCCAAAACTCCATTTTGAAAAGTCCATATTCAACAAACTTAGTTTTAGAAGGTGAAGAAAATTAGTCTTCCCATACTACCAACATTTAATGCATTCCCAGTACCAAAGGTAGCTTGAGGTGAATGCTTATTTACAGAGTCAAAAGTATTGAATTTTGGCCATTCAATTCAATTTATGTAGATTCAACATGTATGCAAAACTTCTAGTGGTCAAATCCGAAGGAATTAATGGAGTCCATGCTCATTAATAAAACAACGTCGATAGAGGATTCAACCACTAACCAAAAAAACAAACATAGACATCATCAATCAAGTTTTAAAAGAAGGTTGGGGAGTTGTGTAATACAAATATGGATCCCTGTGTGAACTTCACACCATTCCAGAAGCAAGGACATTTATTTGAGGCATTCTAGTTGCTCAAGTTGTCATTTACATCCTCCAGGTCCACTTGAATAGCAATTGGCTTTCTATGTTGAGACACAACACACATCCTGAAAACGCAATTTTGCACGCCATAGCATATAGAAGATAAACACTCCATCTGTGCATGATGTCAATGTCCACTCCACGTCCGCCTATGCTTCCCCTTAACCCTTAAAGGACCGGGGGTGTTTAAACGTAGTCCTTGTTTTCTTGACTAGCTCTTGTAACAAGCATAATTCCTCATTCATGTAGAATAATTTTGATGATCGCCACCATTGAAATGAAACAAGACTTATTTAGCTTTTTAATAAAAAATAATCAACAAAACTACACAATTTTTGAAAAAATGCCGCTATTGACAAGATTGATCAAAGATGTTTAGTTAGGGAATACTTTAACTATGTATGCTAAAATCAAAATGTTGAAATAGGAATGCTCAAAAGTGCTTCAAAAATTCTGATTTTTTTTCCGCATGTGCATATCATCATAATATTGACGTGTAATTTTTTTCAAATTTTTTTGAGGTATAGAAAAAAAGATATGAGAATGTGAAGTAACGGACCACAATGCTTTTTTCATCCTTCAAAAATTCCCCCAAAATTGTACACTCGATTATTTCTCGATTGAATTGCACCAATGGATTTAGCAAAGAAAATCATCTAGGGTCTCTTTTGTTGCTTACAAACTATTAGTGAGGTTCACATATCAAATTTTTTACAAATGTAGTTGTAGAAGCCATGTGGTGGCCTTATAGTCCTTTAGAGGTTAATCCACCGACATAGAAAGCTTGATGCGCCCATACTTGTAATGATATCAAAATATGGCTAAAGACATCCAAATTTGCACAAAATCAACCTCAAGTTTGATTACGTTGTCAAAATATCAAGTCCTACAGATTCATGGTTGCTTTGTTTATAAAATTCCCTTTGACTAGATGTGCATGCAACACTGCTAGTAATGTATTCAGCCCTATCATTCACTACCATGATACTATACTTTCATGCTTTACAAGTCAGAGATCATTAATTAGGAAGGTCACATAAACCTGTAAATAATGGCCATGAGAGAGCCCTACCAATTTGGAGTCCCCATTCCCCTTTTGTTGCAATTTTTGCCCCTCTTTTGCTTGTGTCAATGCAATACAAGCTCTAAACCCTTAAAATCAAAAGACCAATTTAACATCACCAAAGTTTTCAAAATCAAATGAAACACATCTAGTCAATGATCCAATCCCCTCTCCTCTACTACAAACTCCAAATACTCATCACCAACGTGGCCTACTAGTTACCCGTAGCAAGAGACAGTTTCTAAAGTTTTTCCAAAATGGATGGATAGTGAAACAATAAGAAAATCTTTCACACTAGCATTCAGGAAAAATAATCAGTTTTTGTATAGTATGTTAGAAATTGCAAAAAGTCATGTAGAAGAAAGTTTACTTCAGGGTGCTAATTAACTCATCATATAGCTTTACCACCTCCAAATCATGATCTTGTACACAACCACGTACCCTTAGAATTGACTTTGACTGAGACCAAACCATAATGACATTAAAACAACAGGCAAAAAACTATCAAGGTCATATGCTAGTGATCTTGAGATGTGCAATTGGAAAAAACTACCAGCCACACAAAGTCTTGTATGTACGTCAAGGTTAGCAATAGAAATGCTCTTTAGGTGCTCAATCAAAATCAAGATACAATAAAACCATTTAAATCTCGAACATGGTTGGCATAATGCACATAGTTGGCTCCCAACAAACCTTTTTTAATTTCTTGATTCACAACCTAACAATATATGAAATCTCTATAGTCCATAGAACCAAAATCTGTTGTGAAATTTAGATTTTCAATAATTTACTTGCCAACTCCTCAAAATGTGTCAATGAAGAATGTCACCTATAGACGTTTATGATGACACCCATACTACAACTTGTAGTGCACAAGAGCACATTTCCAATCTGGACAGTCAGATGAAAACTAAGGAATGATTCCACCTAGATTCCAAACTTGGCTTCCTGGAGGTCAATGAAACAGACACACCGGTGAGAAAACTAGCCACGACGTTTGTGCAGGGTGGCAAAGAGTTTGCTATGTACTCACTTCAACTAGACGCCCTCTCAATTGGCTATCGACAAACATCCCTCACCACTTGATAATTTGTATTCAATGCCTTCCTCCGACCAGCTTCATACGTGTCGCATCCGCAACAACAATAGAGGTCAAACGTGCCACAATATTTGGTGCAATTTGTTTAAGAAGAAGACGATGATTTCTAGAAGACAATCGGGTGAGTCAACGCAGTGTCGAGGGACAATATGATATCTGCAAATGCAGATCCTCCTTCTGATAGAAGAAAGGCGGAACCGTGCTCTGTAAAAGTTCACACGTTGCTCGCCGATTAATTCACCCTAGTCACCACGGCATTACCAAAGTCACAATCTTGTATGCACATGCAACGGGAGATAATGAAACTTAGTCATCTCTAGTACGTTTGTAAGCAACATTTGTGATTGATAAAGAACTCCAAAGAGTAACCAGCTGGAGATTCTAGAACAATCGCCATTGCGCCAAGTACACATTATAGATGCAATACTCAAAGTAGACTGGCAGACCTCAAAATTGTAGGCAAATTGAAACATGTATGAAGTCGGAGAGCAGTTAAAATTTGAGGTACCATTGCCAACATTCTTCCACATTCTTAGCTGTCATATCAACTAAAGTTCTCCGATCTTGCATCCCAAACAAAAACGCAAATTCAGTTTGGATCAATGTTTTCCAACACCCAAATTCTGGTTTTCAAGATCTGGGTTCTTAACAAATTAGGGTTAATCCTGTGTTGACCTTTTGAAATTTCTATAGCAAGGACTGTCCAACAGTTAGAGTCATGCATCAAAATGCAACCGGGTCATTAAGGCCTGTTTCATGTATGGACGTCTACAAGCAATGGACGAAAATCTTTGCAATTTGATGGTCAAAGGCTAGGTTTTGTCTAGTGGGGCTTTCACACTTGACAAAAGACCACTTGATGAAATTGCCATGTCATCACCTACTTTTGCCAAAATTCAAGATAAAGCTATACTTGTAGTGGACAAATTTGGAATCAAGTTGGGAGGTGATCCCAAATTGTTGTTGGCATAAACTAATGTGTTGTAATCTTGCAACACGTTTGTATTGTAACAGTGATCTATTATCAAGAGATGATCTATAAGCTTTAGCTAACTCCTATTTATGCATGAGGTAACCCTAAATTAACGCTAATGAACTATACAAGAGTTCTGTTCATCACAAGGATGTAACCCTAAGTCTATAATGCTAACACCCCCCCTCAAACGTAGTTTGGAGTGCTATCTGTCGAACTTCGTGAGAAGTGCGTGTTATTGTAATGGCGCGGGTAAGAGTACAGAAATCCCAGGGTTTGCGGGATTATGTTGCACATCTCTCAGGGTTGTCCCCGTCACGTCTTGTTTGTCTGTCAGGATGTCCGGATTCAACCCCGGCGTCCGTCAGGATCAAAAAAAAAAAAAAAAAAAAAATTGTGGACGGCTGGTCCGTTCCTATGGACGGACGGCCGTCCTCGGAAAAAAAAAAAAAAAAAAAAAAAAAAAAAAAAAAAAAAAAAAAAAAAAAAAAAAAAAAAATTGATCCTGACACAATTCTGACGCGTCAGGACGCGTCCGGACTGACACTGACGGACATCCGGACGTGAAAACCCCACGTCACGTCCGGATAGACAACAGTTCGCACTGTTGTTATTGTTGCTGATGTGTACTTTTCTGGCGCGGGTGATGACTTGGTGTTCCGAGGCTTGTGATTTTGAGGTTGCCGAAGAATCCATCGATGTTGAGGAGGATTCGTCAATTGGTGTCGTGAGGTCGCTTGATCATTTGGAGGAGAGCGGACCAGCACTAAAGGGCGGGGAGGGGGTGGCGTGGAGCGCCGGATGTTCGTCCGAGGGGTACTGGTCGCAAGGTGAAGTTCTATGAGGTGAGACGAGGGCAGACTCCGGGTCTTTACTTCTCGTGGCGAGATTGTTCTAGAGAGATAACTGGATTCAAGGGCTCCGAGCATCGAAGTTTTAGTTCCTTGGTAGATGCTGAGGAATACCTGTGGCAAGGATCTGAATTCTAGGGTTAGTGGGTGTATGCTAAAGGTGTTGGTCATGCCATCTTGAGGCTAGCTAGGCTGTGCATCCCTAGGGTAGATCGATGCTGTTGGAATTTTATCCTGCCCAACGGTTTTGTAAGAGCATCAGCAGGTTGCTCATTTGTATAAATATATTGTAGTTGAATTTTCCCTCCTAGTACGCATTCTCATACGAAATGATAATGAATCTCTATATATTTGGACCTGGCGTGAAATACCGGGTTGTGGGCAAGTTTCATGGCGCCTTGGTTGTCGCAGTACAAGGTGATGCTTGAATTTGTCGGAGTGTTGGGATGTTTGTGTCTAACGGATAAAACTAAGGGATTTGGGAAGTTCAGGTTTGACGGCAGGAGCTCGTGTAGTAAGCGATGAAGCCAGACGGCTTCTTGGGATCCATCACTTAAGGCTCTGTATTCAGATTCGGTGGAGGAGCGTGATACCGTGAGCTGTCGTTTTGATTGCCAGGTGATAGGGCTGCCTGCAAGCGTGAAAATGTAGGCTCCCATGGAGTGACGAGTTTTCGGACAAGAGCCCCAATCGGCATCAGTGTAGCCGGTGATCGTTAGAGGAGCGTCGGCCTTATAGAGAACTCCATGATCCAAGGTCCCTTGTAGGTATCGGAGGACGTGTTTCGCAGCTTCAAGGTGAGAGTGTTGGGGTTTAGACATATAAGAGCTCAATCTGCTTACTGTGTAGGCGATGTTGAGGCGAGTAACGGTAAGGAAAATGAGTTTTCCAACTAGTTGACAGTAGTGTATAGAGTCTGTATAGGGAGAGTTCATGTTGGTGACGAGGAGCTGTCCTTCCGGTAGTGGAGTCGAGGTTGTTTTGCACTCGGCCATACCAAAATCACGGAGAATCGATTTTGTATAGTCGTGTTGGTGAAGAAACAAGCCGAGAAGAACCCGTTCGAAAGAGATGCCAAGATAGCGTCGAATGGGGTCCAGGTCTGTCATTTTGAATTCCTTGCGAAGGAATGTCTTGAGCCATGAGATGAGTTTATCGCAGCTTCCTGTAATGAATAGATCGTCAACGTATAACATAAGAATGAGTGTCTCTCCGTCTTGGTGCATGTAGTAAAGGTTGCTATTGGATTTGCTGCGGTGGAGCCCCAGACGGCGTAGTGCGGCATCAATCTTGTCGTACCAGGCTCGTGGGCTCTACTTAAGTCCATATAGGGACTTGTTTAGACTGCAGACCAGGTGTCCATGGCTACGGGAGCGAAAACCAGATGGTTGGTACATGAATACCTTCTCTTTAAGTAATCCGTGAAGAAATGCTGTTCTAACATCCATGTGGTGTATGGTCCATCTTTGTTCTGCTGCCAGGGCGATTGCGGTCCTGAGAGTGGCCCATTTGATAACGGGAGCAAAGGTTTCGTCAAAGTCAATCCCTTTGCACTGCTCAAATCCGCGAGCGACAAGGCGCGCTTTCTTGATGGGGGGTTCGCCGTTGAGACCAGGTTTAATTTTGTAAACCCACTTGCAGGTGATGGCTTTGTGACCGGGAAGTAAGGGTTCTAGTGACCAAGTTTGATTCTTCCAGATGGAATTCATTTCGTCCTGCATAGCTTGCCTCCATCCCGGGTCGTGTTGAGCTTGTTTGAATGTGAGGTTGTCGGCTGATGTGGTGCGGAGGACTTTCGGTTGAGTGGGAGAAGCGGGGGTGATCTTGCAAATGTTGAAATCTCCTGAAGAAAGATAAAGTTTGTATCCGTCTAGTAGGATGTTTTGTTTGCGGGAGCGTTGGGGACAGCGAGGAGGTAACGGGGGATTGGTGGAGGGAACTGGGACAGGAGGGGTTTTGACTGAAGCAGGTGGGGAAGACACTGGGAAGGTTGGAGTGGACGGGGATGAGGAGCTGGGTGCAGGGTCTGTTTCTTATTGAGGAGGGTGAGGTTCGGATGGGTTGGTAGAGTTAGGTTCTGTGAAGATCGGAGGAGAGGAAGCAGAAGGAAATGTGGGAGGAACAGCGGGGGGAGGTAGAATTGGTGAAGGAGTAGTGTGTTCGGGGAGAAATGATTTTGTGAGAGGTTCGGTAGTTTCTGGGTTGGGAAGTCGAAGGCTAATTTCGTCAAAATGGACATCTCGACTAATTAGAATCGCTCGAGTAGTAGGGTTATAGCAGCGATAGGCTTTACTTTGCTCGTCATAGCCAAGTAGGATGGCTGGTATAGCCTTAGGGTCAAACTTTTGTCGCTTGGCATCGGGGATATGGCAGAATGCTAGACAGCCTATGACATGAAGGTGACTAAGGTTTGGTTTTATGCCTGTAAAGGCTTCCTCGGGGGTAAGAAATTTTAGGGCTTTGGTAGGACACCGGTTTTGTATGTAATTTACGGTTTTAGCTATTTCGTCCCATAGCATTCTAGGTATCTGGGTGCCTGTGACGACACTGCGAATCCCTTCAAGCAATGTATGATTTTTCCTTTCGGCTATGCCGTTTTGATGAGGTGAGTAACCTGCGGTGAGCTATCTAACGATTCCGTGGGTTGTGCAGTAAGTTTGGAACTCGTTGGAGATGTATTCTCCACCCCGGTTAGTTCTAAGTGTGCCGATCTTGTTTGCAGGGGTCTCCACGAGGACCCAAATTTTTTTGAAGGAGTCTAGAGTTTGAGCTTTGTCGGAGAGGAAATAGAGCCACGTTTTTCTAAAGTAGTCATCGATAAATGTTAAGATGTAGCGGCTACCTATTCGAGAGGAAATGGGCATGGGGCCGCATAGGTCACTATAGATGAGCTATAGTGGTCTGCTAGTGTATGTGGTTCGTTTTTTTGGTAGTGGATCACGGGGAAGTTTACCGATCGCACATGTCGGACAGACATGTTTGATGAGGGGAATGACTGGGATACCTACTACTAGTTGTTTGGTAGTAAGGTGATAAAGGCTTTGGTAGTTTAGGTGTCCTGTTCGTCTATGCCATAGGTGAATGGTCTGTTCTGTGATTCTCCTAGGTTGCGAAGCTAACGGTGGGATGTCTGGGAGCTGGTCGGGGAGTTTTGGTGGAGGAACAGCTGGGTTGATGATGGAGCTGGGTCCTTGAATGTTGAGCGAATGTCTTGAAGGGTGTCCATGTTCTGTTGTTGAGGGTGTGGGCGGTGGTTGAGCTCCCGTGGCTTGAGTCACAGTGCTGATCTGAGCGAGGTGACGTTGTACTCGGTAGAGGTTGTTGCGGAAATCTCTGGTGCTGTGGAGGAATAGATGGTCTTCGTCATATATGGAACATTGTTTGGATTCGAATAGAACGCGATATCTAATGTCTGTTAATTTCTCGACAGAGAAGAGGTTGGTTTTGATACTGGGAACGTAGAGAACTTGGTGCACATTCTTTATTTTTCCTTGAAAGTCGGTAATTGTTACACTGCCTTGACCATGTACAGGCATAATCTGGCCTCCTGCTGCCTTGATGTGTGGCACTCTAGATGGTGTGATTTGTCTGAAAAGACTAGCATTTCCCGTAACATGGGAAGATGCCCCGGAATCCAAAAACCAGTCTTCCTCGACAGAGGACTCTACGCATGCGTGGATGACTTCTTCAGGACTGTCGCTGTCTTCGTGGAATGCGTCGATGCAGGCTTGAATTGGATAGATGGGAGGCTCCGGTGTAGGGTCGTCGTTTTTGTCAGGGGCTGCTTCCGCGAGGTTGGCGTGGTAAGTGGTGTTTTGTCGATTTCGAGTCTTATTGCGTTGAATGATGCTTAGCTGAATTTGCATTGCCTTGATGTTCTCCTCCAGTGTGTTCTGTGCATAGTCACGGGCATAAAGACCGTTTTTGCCGCACTGATGGCAAACCACTGTTTGTTTGCCTGGTGTGGTTGTCTGTGAGGATGTGGGTTGTCGAGGTGGTCGATCGCTGTTGGTCGGGTTGTTGCTGTAGCCACGGCCCCGACTCGGACGTCCACGACTGCTCATCTATCGTCGAGATTGTTGCCTGGCAAAGTTGATTTCTTCGGAGTCGGAACGTTGTTTGTCCAAGGTACGTCCGAACTCTTCTTGTAGCAGGAGTCCCTCAAGTTCAGGAAACAAAGCTAACCTTTCCCGACCTTTTTGTATCTGCTTGAATGTGGACCAACTATTTGGTAGGCTATTCAGGGTGAGATCTACCAGGTCTTTGTCCGGTATTGCAATTCCTAGGTTAACTAGCTGGGTTACTAGCAGGTTTATGGTTTGTAGGTGGTCACCTATAGCTTTGCCTTCTGATAGTTTTAATGAATAAAACTGCTCCTTAAGGGATAGGCGACGAGAGTTATTCCGTATATCGCACATTGTCCTAAATCTGTGCTAAGGATCGGTAAGGTGAATGATACTTAGGATTATTGAATCTCTTACCAAGGAGATTATGATGCGTTCGGCTCTGAATCGCTGGTCACGTTCCCCGTTGGTGCTGATCGCCGTGGTCTGTACAGAGGTCCGAGCGATCGAAGTTGTTGGTGTCGAAGTTGCGACAGTCGCCGCTGCTCTGGTCGTTGCGGCGCCAGTTGATGTGGTTTCTTCTGCATTTGCTTCCGTTGATGATGAGGTCTCGGCTTCGGCTACGTTGTTTCTGTTGCCAAGTACTGGTCGCTCGATGTAATGCCACAGACCCTCCTGCATCAAGATCATCTTGACCTTGTAGCTCCATATCATGTAGTTTGAGGGACCGGCCAGTTTCATAGTCTCAGGAACGTCCTTAATACTAGAGTCCATCACTAAGCATCTGCTATGCTAACGTTTGGAGATGAAGAACTATTCTGTCGATCTGAGAACCTGGCGGCGCCGCTTGTACTACCGAGTAGTCCTAATCTATTTGAACGACTGCCTGGTGAGAGTTGTTTGATCGTTTCTAGCGTCTATGACTGCTACTAAGATCTCGCTCTGATACTATGTTAGCATAAACTAATGTGTTGTAATCTTGCAACACGTTTGTATTGTAACAGTGATCTATTATCAAGAGATGATCTGTAAGCTTTAGCTAACTCCTATTTATGCATGAGGTAACCCTAAATTAACGCTAATGAACTGTACAGGAGTTCTGTTCATCACAAGGATGTAACCCTAAGTCTATAATGCTAACAATTGTGTCTAGTGGACAAAACGTGTTTGTTCAAGAATAAAGGAACTGTGAAGGAGCTTCCATAGATTAATAATGCAACTACAAAGGAGCTTTCACAAGTATAATTCCATCGGACATCCGGTTCCTAGTGTGAAGCCATGCATGGGACAGACCAAACCAATGATGACATGGCAATTTTCCTCCACACCAAGCGAGACAATCAAGTGGACAAAAAGTTTTGTCTACAAGCACTAGACATCTATGTACAAAACGGGCCTTATATAGCAACTACTTGATTATAGAGTTGTCTAAAATACACTAAAATAAAATAATAATATTTAATAGTAGTGTTTCTTACCTTATACCGGACTCACTTTAATTCTCATTTGGTTGACAAAGCATTCACATTGACATTCAATTTTGTTAACATTAGTGGTATTCTTGGCACTCCATGTAAGCATTAATAGTACTAAAAACTAAGGCTTTGCGTTGATCCACATACCTGTTGATGATTGTGTTGCAAGTAAGAAATATTGATTCATATTTATTATTTATCTTTTTCTTAAATTCACTAGTACCGACAAAAGAAGACACATTACACACACACAATTTTTGTTTTTTTATTTATATTTATTTTGTTTCTCTTTTTTTATGACGACATAGATGCCGTTTCATACTCCAATCCAAGTAAATCCTCTCTAATGTAAATATCATTATGGAATTAAAATAGTTGACAAATACTCTCCTAACTAATTCAAAATATGAATTCAAGATTTTAAAATTTTATTACCAATGGTAAATAATTTATTTTTGTATTATTCTAAAGTAAACATTTGGAGTGGAGCTCTATATATTTGCCCTTCCAAATAAGGCTCTTAGCATTATCACAATGGAATTGATCACAATAATGTTGACCTAAAATAAATTTGCTTGATGCAACTACAAACTAATTTCTGAAGTGACCCCCTCCCAAAATGGTATCTAGATCACATAAAAATAAAAATAAAGGTATGCGAATCCAATTTGTATCCTCAATCTAATTGTGTTCCTATGTACATTTGCCAAACTTAAATGTTGAATTGATATAGATAAGGATGCAATTGGGTCGAAGGTCCATAATGGATATGTGTACTTTACATCTAAAAAAAATACTCCTGTCTTTGTTATATGACGATATGACTTTTGTAATATTACTGCATTGTCATATGAACTTCACATGATTTGAAATTACAATGACTTTTCACATGTTACAATGTTATAATTCCAAAAAAATTGCAATTTTGGAAAACTTTTAAAACTCAATTTATTCTTGGATTTTCTTGTGCTTCCTTGAATTGCAACTTTTTTGAAGATATGACTTCTAAAAAGGGATTGAAAATTCAAATTATGTAAAGTTTGTATGAAAGTTGTAACTAATGCAGCAACACTAGTTTGTGAGCCCAAAAATGTAAGCTTAAGAAATGTGAGTGTAGCGCTTGTAAGCTATAAGCATTGATTGTAAAAAAGTTGAAAATTTTTTAGGCCAATAGAGTGATAAACTAAGATATTTAAAAAAAATTACTATTAATAATAAAATTTGAGCCCTATACTATAACAAAAGTTGATAAAAAAAATTGCATTTAAGATTGAATGGATTATTTTTTAGATATTTAGATATTAGATTTTTTAGATATTTAGATATTTAGATATTGATAGTTAGATATTTTTTAGAGCCTCTAAAAGACTATTTTGGGGTTGTCCTCCATGTTGTGAACCACGGGAGTGCAATCAGATTATTAAATATTTTTATTTTTATTTAAAAAAAAAAATTAAATCATTAAATTTTATTTTTTTAATAATATTCTTTATTAAAAAAATATTTTTTATATTTTTATATTTGAAAAATATATTTTAAAATTAATTAATTAATATTATCTGACATGGTAGTTCCTACAGTTCGGGAATTCCAAAAACTTATAGTCTTCCGGACTCAAAAAAACATCTAATGTCATGTTCAACTAGCACTAGTCATATGACAGTTATCTAGTGGTCATTTATTTTATAGTCATTGTTACAAAAATATAATATAATTGGATACAATCCACATCAGCAGTGGCAGCACAAGACATATGAAAAAACATTGATGAAAAAAATTTCATTCTCAATCTTATCCTCTTTATCCAATAGCTTGAAAATTAATTTTTGTGCCATTTTTCTAATCTGTAGTCATAGTTTAGTCATTGATGACCTCTAATCATTATTTAAGGAGTTACAAAAACATCTATTTTTCTACTAGTGAAAAAAGATGTAGACAAGGGGCGAATCAAGACGCATTAGTAAAGGGAAGGGCATGACGTGGATTAATGTAGCATGGTAGCATATTCACTAGGACTTAAAACAACCAACTAAGTGCCGACAAGGAAGTTCACCCATTCAAAAATGTGTTCATTGCTATTGCGAGGCATGGTTGGCCTTATTGTTAGCACCCATAATTTTTATACGGACTTTAAACAATATTTTCATTTTCAAGAGGGGGGGGGGTAGAATTAAGGATACACTTTTAGGTTGATGGAGTCACGCGTTTTCTAATGTGCTAGCTACAATTATCAATAGACTAAGGAGTCATTTTTCAAGTTTCTAGAGTAGTCATAGGATTCTTCCCAAATACTTATAGGTTGCCATTCAAAAACTTTTTATTATCATAAACTCAAACTTCGAAAATTAATTACTATTCATGTTGGTACTTGTACCATTCGATTTCACTTGCCATTCATTTCTATGTTACTTTCCAATTCACACAAAATACAACAACCATAAACCAAGATCTCTAAAGTATCCAACATGTGAGTCATGATGATTTTAGGCAAGTGTCCCTTGGTGGCTAAATAGAGCATACAAAGCAAGGAATATTGAAGTCGTTCACACGGTCATAGTCTCTCTCCTTGTCCTTTGACCACGCTCATCTACTCTGTCTAAATAATTTGGATGAAATCGAGTCTAGCAGCCTTCGAAATCATCCAAGTGCCACAAAGAAGCCTCATCGTCGTTTTAGGGTTATCAGAGTTGTTGCAAGTGCAAGCTCGAATTGCTGGCGATGGTGGTGTGCCAACAGAAACAGAGTAGACCGAGATCGATTCACTGAGGTTGGCCATGGCGTCGCTTTTCATCGCCATTGTGTCATTGCTTGTGGTGGTGGCTCAAGCTGCCACCACGGAGCCGTTCCGTAGGGACCCAGGCCACCCACAATGGCATCACGGCAGTTTCCAAGACCACCGGACCGAAGTGCGCAGGATGACTCACGAGCTTCTTCACTCTCGTGCGCAGGTGCCGCACCTCTTGTTTGATCAGAGTTCAATGCTCGATTGCACTTTGCGTTTCATTTCGGAACGTGCCGTTGTCTGTAACCCCCAAGGTTTAGATGGTTTAGCAAATTCCAATTTGATTCGAAACTTCTCACAAATATCGGCGATTGCGTCTTTAACCCTTCCTCAGGAAAAAATGGTTCAAGAATTAAGTGTAGTTTATGATGCAGTTAGTGATTACTTCCAAATTTTCATTAAAATTCAATTGTATCCCCACATCCACTGCACATAGTTTTTTTTCCTTGGTTGAAGAGTTAATAGTTGATCATAGAAAAGTTTTCTTGCAATCGATGACAATGTAGGTAATGTGCAGAAGGCTAATCAACTTTGAAAGAATTTTTTTGCAACCTTTTTGCGTGGTTATTGTGTGGAGAAGGGGAAGTGTGCAGTCAACGGCATGTCTACCCTAGGTGAATGGCCTTCTATGATTATTTTCTAATAACTGCAGAGGAATTTGCCGTGTCGTAATGGATTCAGGTTCCATTTCCCATACCCTTTGAGGTCAATGTGGTGCTGATAGGGTTCCTGAATGACGGAGGTTATCGGTTTAGTCTCCATCACGAGAAATTGCAGCAGCACATGAAGTCACAGTTTCCCTCCCACCGACCGTCTTGTATGGAGACTGGTGAATTGCTGGACATTGAATTCGACATGAGTTACAATGTCATACCGGTGAGATTTGCGTAAGAAAAGACCTGTTTTGGGGGTGTTTGGAAGGAATACTGACATAACTGAAGCACATACGTGTGATTCCTATATTTAAGGCCATGAAGATTTTAAACTTTTTCGGTTTGGCCATCTAAGGCAGCGTATACTATTTGCGACTCTTTAAGCATTTTAACACCTGTAGGAGTTGATTTGGGGGGGCTGAATATAGTGGTGGAGGGATCTTAGGCTACAAGAGTCAAATCTGTTGAGCTCAAATTTTTATCACTATGTATGAATTTCTTATGCAACTTTAGAATGGGAGTTTGTCGACCACTATAAGTGGTAATATAAGTGGCACTCACAGTAGACAACCTCATTTCCTTTTAAAGATCAATGGCCATAGACATGCAGTCAAGTCATGCTTGTACCATTTACTATGAAGTCCTACCAAGTATACGAATAGATGAGTTGCTGTTGGTAGCCGGGGTCGGTATAGGAGACGGGATCAGGTCCTAACGGTTGTCGTATACTCAACCCTAGACTTTGAGCCTTCTCTGTTTAACTGGTATGGATCGGCCACTGATTATGAGAGTGCGATTCTCCCTATTTCATCTGTGGTTGTTCTGCTTTTTCAGGTAGGACCAACGGAGCTTCTTGCGGTGGAATATGAATTGAGACAGAAAATGGTGGAGATAGGCCGAGCTAGAGAGGTATTTATTTTTCCATGCCTTGAAAAGTTTGATCTTGGATGACTACACAACTTTGCAATACTGGACAATTTATTTTCGTTTTCTGGAAGTAGATAGAGAGTTTTCTGATTAGTATTTTCAATGTGGCGGTTTACAACAGAGTGAATTTGGCAAGGAAGTTCCGTGTTTTGAGGTCGAGGCAACAACAGTGGAGCCAATTTTTGATAGGCTCTATAGTTACTTGTTTGGACTTCCGGCAAATGCAAATGCAGAGGAGAACTCGAACAAGGCATTGCCTAATGCCATTTTTATACTAAACCTTGACAAGGTATGTTCCTCGTATTAAGATCATGTTGTGTGTGAAGTCCAAGCGTGGAGTTTGGACATTTTCTTCCAGTGTTGTACATCTTTTTGCCAAAAAAGAAGCCTGATTATAGAACCAGGGGAAGTTGGTTCAGTTTGGAGCTTGCACTTCACTGCCATGTTTATTTGTGTTTAGTAAATAGCTAAGTGCACTCAACAGACTTTGGGAATGTAACATCTAATTCCCATCTCTCGAGAACTCACCTTGATCTTGTTGCAGGCTAGGATGGATCCCAAAAATTTGACTGCGGAACCCGTTGGTCTTACCAGTATTTTTGAACTTACTCCGGAGCAATTTCGGAAACAAGAAGCTGATTATGTTTATCGGTACCGATACAATGGAGGTGCTGCATCTCAAGTCTGGCTTAGCCATGGAAGGTAAGAACTTTGTCAGGGTACATGTTGTAATATTTCCTAAGCGATTTAAGGGGCATCGTTGATAATCATTTTAGTTTCTTTACATTTGTTGTCCGTATTCTGAGACCCTGGGAACTGTTCTAATAGGAGCTGGGGTGCTTGCTGAGTCTTCAACACGTTGCCTTGAGCAGTGAGTTCTAAGCATGTTAAACAGTTCAATTTATATGGTATCACGGTTATTTTCCTGTATCGTGATGAAGGATTCATCCTTCTTTACTACACTTGTCTATTCGCGTCAATTTCTAAGTCATTTCTAGGACAAGGGTTAATTTTGATACTGTATTTCCGCTGCCATTATCTTCTGCAGGTATGCGGTTATTGACATTTCAGCAGGACCTTGCTCGTATGGAAGACTGGAGTCCGAGGAGGGGAGTGTAGGGCACAGGACCGTACCCAGACTCCAACATCTTTTACTCCCCACACGCAGGCCTGGTGTGGTCAACCCTGCTGTGGTACAGGACGTTTTTTGTGGTCAAATATCTGGAATGATAGTGTCTGCTCTGGAGCACGTAATTGCTCCAGATGTCAGGTAATTATGCGTAGCTCTGTGATTTGTGGCCATATAAAGGAGATGATTCAGTTACTACATCAGTACCTTGATTCTCTCAATGCTTCCTTTCTCCTGACATGTCGATCCTTTTTCAAAGCATGGTGCGAATATGGAGGAACAACTTCGTTTTTTCTACTAACTATTTTTTATCGACAGGTTTGATGCTGCGGATGTATCGTCACGCTTGTTGGTGCCGATTATTGTTCTTCGAAACCATTTGCACTACAACCCTCTGCAACCTGGAAGTAATTACAGCATCGATGTGGATGATATTAGGCATCAGGTGATCTTGACTTTGCATTCCCTTTGTTGAATCTAAGCAAGACTCCTACGTTAATTCTGGTTCTTCCATAGAAATTTGCACTCGAGAATTTGAAGACGTCCGTAATTGAGCTCTTAAGCTAGTGTCGTTTTATAGACAAAGTTTGGAGTATCCTGAAAAGCAAATGGAGGAGTTTTAGGCTCCTGTTCTGCTTATTTTTGAGATAAATAGCTAATCAATCTTTGTTTGCGGTTCTGCAGGTGAAAACGATGCTGCAACCTGGGCAGGAAGTTATGGTAGTGGCGGGAGTCCACAACTTACATGACCATGAACGCTTGGCCATGGCTGTGGCAAAGGCCATGCGGGGAATGTCGACTCATGATACCGGCTCCGATGCCCGTTTTCATGCCAAAACTCTAACCTTCCTTGATGGAGCTGTTTTGCGAGATGTGAGTTACTTATGTTCTCGCAATATTTGGGATTTTCTTTATTTTGCGACGTGACTTTGGAGTGCCGCAAAAGACGTGTTCATAACCACTTGTTATTACGATGACTGTTGATCAATTTTGGTCTTATCTGGCGGAACTAGTTCATTCTTCAGGCTGATTTTCTTCAAGTTTTGATGATCTGGGGATACAGGAGATGCTACACTCTGCTGATGTTCTCGCTGCCGGCCTTCTAGAAATGGCCGACCCAGAGCTTTCCAGGAGGTACTTCAGACAGACAGCACTGCATGTAAATTTTCCACCTTTTCTAAGCACATTATTTAAAGACGTAGCGGCCTGCTTAATTCACTGAGGAGGATGTCTACATCAGGCATGTCTGGCTCAATATATTCGTCTTAGATTAAGAGCCTGGAAATTGCTTCTTTTTTTTGGCTTAAATGCGCTTGGAAGTCTATTTCCATGATAGGGTTGTTTAGACTCTGAATCATGAAAGGGTTCTTTCTTTTGCATCATATTCAATTTGAACAGCAAGACTGGGAGCAATCTGCCAACAATGAGGACGAAGGATCTGTGGTAAAATCTCGCCAACCAAGTTACGCCTATGGAAAAAAGAGTACTCGAGAGAAGGATGCCAAGCGGACTGGTCTAGATCGCAAGCCTACTATTGAAGCACCAGTTGCTAAGTCTCATGGAACTCGAGTAATTCCTGTGTAAGTATGTAAACAATTTCAGCACATATTAAGATGTATTAAGGTAGCCGCACCTTATTCCGCCCCTGGACCCAATCCAGTCCAAATGAAGTCCCTGCATTCATTTCAGAACAAGAATCTAGGAGGGCACATGATATCTTATCACTTAGCCCAAAAGAGATGAGAGATCATGCACTCTCCTATATTCTCGGTGTTGAAATGAATGCAGGGACTTCATTTGGACCGGATTGGGTCAAGGGGCGGAATAAGGTGCGACTACCTTACTTATTCAAGATTTCTCCATGACGAGTTCCACCTGCGTTATTCACCTTGAAATCCATGTTGTGTTACGTAGCAAGCGTTGTTTATGGCCTAAAGTTCTCAAGATTGGTCTTGGGGTGCATTGTAGGTTTGTATTGTCTTTGGATGGAGTGGACCAACAGCTTTTAATGGAAGGCGAGAATCTCATGTGGGTGAGTCGTGACGCTGTATTTGTCCTGCAACATCCTGGAGATCCTATAACCCTTAGGTTCGTCCTCCAAACGCCTCAATTTATTTTTTAAGTGGTTTCAAAATCTCCCTCTCGTTGACAACCTCCCATCATTTTATGTTTCTAACCATGATTGAGAAGCTGCTTAATGTCGCCACATTTTTTAGTGCACTTTAAAAAACTGACTATCCATCAATGTTGTTGGACACTTACCTTTGGATGGTGGAATGTGATAGTGCTGTGTCAGAAACTGAAAAAATGAAGGCCATACCGACCTCCCCGCAGCGTCATATAGTGGCTGGTCTTGCGGCTGTAGTTGGTGGACTGGTGGCACCTTATGAGAGGGCATCACACATAAACAACCGACCTGTTCTTAATTGGCTTTGGGCTTCAGGTCATCATCCTTTTGGTCCCTTTTCAAACACTTCCAGTGTGAGCTACCTTCTCCGTGACACTGCAAAGGTGAGTCCGTGTTTATGCATGCTATTTTCCCCTCTTATTTTTAGTGTGGATGCTTCATTTTCTCTTTGGCAAGGTTAGATGCCTTAGTGTCTTCTTTAGATACACTCCAAAGTCTATTCTCTGCTTAAATAATGTGTTCCTTAGAGATTGCACAACTGTGACGCTCTAAGGTAGAGGACCTTAACCATATGTATGAGTGGTTATTGGGTTATCAGTATAGAACCGTGGACATATCTTTGGGTGCAAAAGCCAAATCTGTTGAGATCAAATTTTTATCGCTCCATATGAATTTTTTGTGCAATTTCAAAGTTGAAAGCTGTAGTGGAACCTCTATGAGTGTCAGTAGACAACCCATTTCTATTCAAAAATCTGTGGCCATAGGCATTTAGCCAAGTCATGCTTACACCGCTTTTCTAATAAGTCCAACCAATTGTATAAATAGATGAGTTATCGTTGGTGTGAGGGGTCGGTATAGGAGTCGGAATCAGGTTATTAATGGTCTTAGTATCCTACACCTTATAATTGTTATAATTGTATGTGTTTGGTATGGAGCAGCGTAATGCAGTTTATGCCCTTGTGCATACGGCACTCAAAACAATAAAGGAGTCCACCGATGATATTCAGCAATTTGTGAGTGATTACCTTCGCACACCTCTTGGAAACACGGTGAAAGGCGAGAAGGAGAAAAACAAAGTTGAGCTATGGATTGACAATTTCTACCAGAAACGGACAGCTTTGCCAGCTCCTCTGCCACATGAGAAAGTGGAGCGGCTGGAAAATTACTTGAGCACTTTGGAAGACCAGCTAGTGCAACTGTCGGCTCTTCTTTATGATCACCAGATCCAAGATGCCCTTGGGAATGCTTCCACAATTATGCAGTCTGTTCTGTACACCCAGTAGTAAGTAAACATTTTCATTTGTGGTTTGCACTCTCTGATTTTGTTCAATCCCTTTAGTCCTGGAGTATGAGTCTTGAATCCATAACATGCCTCAACACCCTTGGAAAAGGAATCCCGATTCCTTTGTGCACAATATTGAGCTCATATCAAGTGGGGTACCAACAGCTATATGAGCGTTGACCACTCGTTGAGCGCCATGCACTTTCTCTGGTGTGCTTGCCATGTACCAGAAACCAGCCAAACTAATATTAATCTGATGGGCGGGGTGAAGATATGGGTCAAACTGATATCAATCTGGCTGTTGGATCATATCAGTATAGCAGAATGGTGAAACTAAAGAAACCCCTCTATAGGAAATTTCGGACTTTTGAGTCTTGCGTTTCTTTGGTGAAGAATGTTACGTACACATACCTCATGGCTTTTCAGTTCTAGTACTGATTGTGTATTTTGATCGTGTATGCAGCTATGTGGAACACATGTTAGCAACAGAGAGGGATACTATGCGGTGCTGCAGAGTTGAGTATGCAAGGCCAGTGCAGTCGACACAGACACTCCTGTATGGTGGGATTTTGGTAGCCGGATTCCTTGTTTACTTTTTAGTAATATGTTTCTCCTCTTCAGAGCGGTGATATCAAATTTGTTGTTCGAACAGTCATTGGCAAACGCTAAGTCAATTTTCACACCAAGGAAGACTGGAGGGTGGTTGTAAAATTTCGCTTGAAATGCCAGTATTGCTTAGCCAATCGTATCGAAAATGAGGATTATAGTGCCGTACTGGGAAAAAGTCATTCTTGACCAGTTGTAGTCTGCTTGGGGGATTCTTGAGCTTAGGCATCCTTTCTGAAGCCCAGCCCGTACCACCGTACCAACCAAGTAGTGCCAATTAGCGAACTTGTGCCTTCAGGCTTGTTAGCTACACGCTGTCTGTCTAGTAATGAACAAGGTGGTCATAGAAATAGGAATAGTGTTGTCATCAAGTTGTTACGACTTTGATTAGGTGGACGCAGGGCGGTCGGTGCACAAAATCAAGTAGCTCAAAATCAAGTAGCTCCCTCCCTGACAGCAGATAGTCTTAAAAGTGTAACTAGAAATCAACTGACCTCTCGTGTGCCTGCACTCGAGAGGTATTCTATCGGGGAATTAGAGTAAAGTATATCCAGTTAGTTGAAGCCGCTACTTGGTTGTTAGTTTGTTACGGGGAGGGCCTTTAACTTACACAGCACTGACACAGGGTGTCCTGGTATCCATTGCCACAGTGACGTTGCAGCTTTTAATTGTGTAGGCTACAGAAAGAGAAGCATGAACTAACTTAAGGTGAGCTGAGCTATAGCTGTTCAGATTTGGAGACTGACAATATGGAATGAAGGTGCATTCTGTCACAGAGAACAAGAAACTATGGTTTTGTGCACTCCAATCAGACATATCTACCACCTGTTCTCGCCAGAGATGCACAATGTAATTAAAAATCCCGCGTGTCTGCAAATCTGGCACACCGCTTCAATCACTTCAATCGTTCACGTGATTACCTCGGATTATGATTGGGTGGGGGAGGGTTCAGTGAGGAAGGATGCTTATCTATTGTATGATGAATATGAAAAGAGTAGAGTATAATTACCGGTACACCGATTTGTCCTGTTAGTGAGTGTGAAACTAATTTATCAAAGTCATTATTTTTAATTAGTGCAAGTTGAAAGACTACTGTATTTTATTCATTTTCATCTGACAATATTGTAGTGACATTGATTTCTCACCCTCACTAATAGGACAAATCAATAGCTAACTCTCCTTACTATAGATCCAATTCCAATTTTGTCAATTAACCCCCCACATCATGAGAGACACTATCTTGTAAACAATATAGTATTGGCATGCTTTTCTAATACGAAAGTATTCAAATCCCCTCATGTTCACTATCGTCTTAGCTACAGTTCATATAGGCCTTCTCTACTTCCATTTAGTGTTACCAAAACCATATAGAATTGAATGTATTATTACAACTTGAAGTACTATGATAGTAGTCACTATGTAACTATGTATTTTAAAATTACAGAGGTTGCATTTTTTGGGTGCATAGGCATAGTAAGACTATCTTCCACCTAAATATAGATATGAAATATGTATTTGTTACTACAATATAGCAATGAACAGAAATTAGTCATCATCATTGAAGCTTTTTAATTAGATACATCGTCTCTTGTTAACATCCAACATTGTTTCTTTTCACAACCCAATCATGACGGCCTCACTTCTTTTCTGCATTTTTTGGATCTAAATTGATTGGTTTGTTTTATCAAAATATCTAAAGTATGTATCAAAAAACCTATGTCCTCCCAAACTGCATGTAATTAGTCTAACAGATTAGAATTCAATTAATGTTAGAAAATTCAATTCTAACTCAAATATTGACATAAGATTTAGTATTTTTTGGGTGAACTTTGTCAAATTCAATCTGACAATCTCGGTCCCAAGTCCCAACCCAGTTGTATGAACTATGTCTCAGTTCTATTATCTGTAACCCTGATCCCTAGCCATTCAGTTTGGGTTAAATATTGCTAGATTCAGTGACAACTTGGGGGGGTCAAGTTGCAGGCCTGTACGAATTCGAAAGGGGAAAAAGTACAATGAATTATCCAAATTTCATTGTTGATTAGTATAGTTAATTGAATTTTATTTTTTTAATTATTTTAAAATTCACCAGAATTGGTAGCCTCAACCACCCCAATTCTGAGAACCCCAACCTGAAAAACTGAAAAATCATACAAATGGCTGCCCACACCTTTACCAATGATAGCAGTGTCCCACTTGAAAACAACTGATGATGGGTCATAAACTCTGCTGCCCCACCTGCACAACCACCTGCTGGTGAGCGAACTCTTGACTTGTTGACCAGCCGTTTGTGCCTTTCTTCGGTTGGAAGTTGTAACACCAAGGCCCCTCCCCCCCCCCAATTTGGGGAAACTCAAGTTTGTCCTCCAAAAGAATGGTCAACCCCCCTTCCCCCACCCCACCCCAAACCGTACAGTACCGGTTGGTGAGAAGAGAGTCTCGTCTTGTCGCAATGTGTACCTAACGTGTTGTATTCCAAGGCTCCACCCTAAAAAGTCGTGATTGAACCCCCATCAAAAATCAATTTTTTTTTCCCCCTTGGACGTCGTCATCTCCGTTGTCAATTTATTTTCCCCCCTTGTGCCCTGGGTGGAAGATGAGGTGGTTGATGGAATAGTTCCCGGTCGGGTCGAGTTGGGTTTGTTTGGTCTCTAGAATGTTTCTGCCTGTCTTCATGCCTGTGCTCTTCCTTTTGTCGTGGGATGGAATGCTAGATCTGTTTTTATGGTGGTTCTTAGGGATTCAATGATTTCCATCATCAAAATAGCCCCGCTTTGTACGTGCAGACAAGTCATTGCTGAAAATGAATTGATTTCAATCTTGCAGCCAGGCCCCGCCCCCCCCCTTTGGCCCCCCCCTCTGGCATTACTGAAAGATTCCCTTGCGCAAAATGCCACAAGTACGCCTGCAGTACTTGTACTTACTCCACTCTGCTGCGCAAGTGTGCAACAATGTGGTCCTGTACGAAGCAGTAAGGGGAAGTTAACCTCTGCAGGCGCAGAACTGAACTGCAGACGGACCAACGCAAAAAAAACCCGTACCACATCCCCCAAAGCCAGGCCACAAAACCCTTTGAAGATGTCAAGTATGCTGATAATGCCAGCTAATTTTCCACACAGGGAGGGGAACCTCTTGCTAGTCATCGTGACAAAAGCAAGATGCCGTCATTTAATTGGGTAGGACTCAGGCGCGGACAGGGATCTTGCGACAAAAAAACAAGGCTCATTCACAATGACAATGAGCTACAGTTAAACTTGCCCATCACCGCACACACAAAATTATTCATAATCCTTCTCCATATAAATAAAGAGATTTTTGTGTTTCTAGAGATTTGGTGTACATCTTCTTCCTACAAATTTTATTGCAATTCAAAGGCGATGAAGCTGAAATCTTAGCTAAAAAATTCCTTGCAACCCTTCACCTCACAATGTGCAGTCAATGCACGGTGATACAAAATTTTGTTCCCATCACAACCGAAGTTGAATCGTATGCTTTCTATTCCGTAAATGGCAACGGTTGTTGTCCAATTTTTGGATGTGTGCACTAAATGATAGGTATGTTGTATGTTAGAGAATGGAAGTTAAGTTATCAGGTAAGTTTTGGTTAGGTTTTTTATTTTTTTTTGACACAAATGAAATGCAATTTCGTTGCTATCCGGGTAAGTTTCAGAATACGGCAGTCACACTCTGTTGTTGTACTGTACAGTGGAATCCCCTTTTTTCTCTTGACTCCAGCCTTTTTTTTCTGCAGAGAAGAGGCCATAGCTTACAATTATGGCACAAATATTACCGAACGCCCCACCGCATCAAGTACACCACGTACAGGGTTGAGATTTAGTGGAGAATTTTTTTTGTGTGATGATTCATGGGAAGCCGCTGATCTCTCCCCATCCTTTGCCTCATCCAGTTTACTTACAACTTAACAGCTTGATGCAGCTTCCAATTTCCAAACCATGGTGAGATCAGGTGGTCAGTGACAGTCTAATTTACTTCATGTAATCTAGAAACTCCTGGTCCGTCTATGGCTGGACGGAGTCTGCAGTCTGGAATCTAGATCAGTTTTTTGCAGGACGGCATAATTATCAGTACATTTGTCGAGGCTTATTTTATGTGGCAAGCCTGTGTGATATTTAGTGCAACTGGATTGACTGTAACCGTGTGAACAACTTCATCTTGTACACCAAATTATTATATTCTTTTGTGGATTGGAAAGTGCTCTCCGCCATTCACTGGAGACAGACGTTACAACTTCTACTTTATGGATTTACTATGATGACAGGCCGGAAGGTTGGACCACCCATTCCCGACCAGGGAGCCAAGACAAGCCATACCCAACCCATGGGGTGCAGTTGTTTCCAACCAAGGCTAGAACAAATTTCCAACCGACGCTTGAAATTTTTATGTTTTTTTTCCTTTTCAAGGTTGGGACTAATAAGGGCATGATACATGAGCGGGAAAGCAGGAAATAGTCAGCGGGAAAGTAGTTCTTGAATGATCAAAATTGGAAGAGTCTAGACATTGGCTAGTAGTTTAGAGAAATTTTGGGCTCCCAAAATTCATCTAAAAAGACAAATATCATATACTCCCTCCGTCCCAAAATGATCTTCCTATTACACAAGATGTTATAGATTAAGCTCAAAAAGAACTATTTTTTCAAAAAAAATTGACTTATGAATAGAGTTTGATGTCCTCCTATTGTTCTGAAATTTTGAGTTTTAAATTAGTTTTCAAAGTGTGGTTTCAAAGTGCTTGAAAATTGAATTTTTGAGGCATTTTTGAAGAGCACCGGTGGCCACTCACTTGATGCATGGGATTGGTTAGCATGCCCATGCTTTTGGACTATGTACAAGTGTCACTAGCTCCCTTTCTCCTCCAACAAGAAGATCATTTTGGGACACTAAATAAAGGTCAACAGGAAGGTCATTTTGGGACGGAGGGAGTAGAAGTTTCGGAGTAACCAAAAAATATCCACTCCAAATTTTCCCATAAGTAGCAAATTGACAAATTAAAAGTTTAATGTAAGAAAGATTATCAAACTTAGATATGACATGCCTAATATTGATTCTGCTCAAAAAATTTGCAGTACTTTTCATCCACTTTGACCATTTTGTCATTCTTTCATAGTGCAAAGTTCCAAATGCTCTAGAAGGCATCCTCAATCCAAACTCAATATCCAAGCTTGGTCACATTAAAGTCAAATTATAGATTGACAATGGGACCTAGCTTGTAGGCTTAGAGAGAAGTACCTTGAGCGAGGTGGGATCGCACAAAGGTGTTTTGAGGGTAAGTGGTGTAAGAATGGCTTAATGGCAATGATGGTTGACAGGTCTTTGAGATGGGCCCTCTCCGGGCCCAATGCTAGGTTTGTGTTCTAGTCCCCGTAGCTTCTTTGTGCCTTGGCGGGCATTCCCCGCTTGCCAAGTGGACAATTCAGGTTGGTTATATTTGTTCACTAACTTCTGTGGGTTGGATCCTCCTAAGCCGCTTGCGACTACAGTAGGCACTTGTTTCTCTATTTCTTGCAATAAAATTTTTCCTTTATTTGTGTCAAAAAAAATTACATATTGATTGCTTTTTCTTCTTCGCAATTGCCTTTGCAATTTGTGCCAATAATAAAATAAATAACTACAAATTATTTTGACCATGTCTCTTCATTTGGGATTCAAATCCCAAAGATCCCAAGACAAATAAGGCTAATATGTGTTTGCACTTGATGTAAATAGTGGTAAGGTAAAAACACCCAAAATTGTCCCTATACCCATTCATGTACAATAGATTTCCTTTGAAGTATCTCTAGACTTCCATTAAAGTGTCCCTCAAAAGTGTCATTAAATTGTCCCCTTACTTAACTGCAATTGATTGACTATTGATTTTGTTAGATTTTGTTTTTTGTTAGATTCAGGTATATGACGATTTCAGTGGTTTATGGAGCTCCTCCTTTGAAAATTCATAAAAATTACATGCCATATCCAAAAAAATCTATTTTTTAAAAATTCATGATTTTTATTGCCAATACTACAAAAATATATATATATTTAAAAGGTGCCTCTAACTATGCTGAATTGCTTATATGATGGTTTTAGATGTTTCCACCATATTAGCAAAGTGAATCCACTCCAAAGCGAACCTAAGGTTAACACCATTCTTAGCACCAAGTGAGAACAGAGCTTTACTAGTTCTGTAAAAGCAGCCGAATTGCAGCGGCAGCTTTTGGCTTGCAATTTCTGTGCACATCAGTTTGTAAAGTGAAGCTCCATTTGTCCGAATGTGGTTTGAGCTGCGGAGGCAGAGAATGTGGTTTCCGAAAGGGAGGTCTGCCCAAACACCCAAGCTGGGAATCTTTGTTGGTCTGGAAGACGTGATTGGCAGCGAACAGTTTGGCATGGAAATTCTTTGAGATAAAGTTAATTCTCAGGTAGTCTAGGTCTAGAGGAAGGAAGGAAGCGTCCAATCGGTGGCTCATTTAAGCCAGGCCTTCAAAGTTGAAGTTATATTTGGAAGGCAGGAAGAATCAGTGGAATCAACTAACAGTCGGAATCACTTTGATGAAGATGGAAAACCCGCCAAGAAATGTCTCATTCATTTTGCGGGCGTGGAATCCACGTAATTGATGATTATGGATTTTTCATTCATTAATCACATATTTCATCCATTTCTAAACGGGAGTTAACTTTGGACATGGCTGTCTTCCCATAGAGTAAAGACTGTATGACAATATGACAAACACGGCATTGAAGACGTCTAGTAGACCCTTTGTCCATCTAATAAGGTCAACTTTAAGGTTGATTTTTATGAAAAAGACTCTTTAGTTACAATCTTGACATATTAATGCTCCATTTTATTAAAGT
This sequence comes from Antitrichia curtipendula, assembly GCA_951230915.1. Taxonomy (NCBI): domain Eukaryota; kingdom Viridiplantae; phylum Streptophyta; class Bryopsida; order Hypnales; family Leucodontaceae; genus Antitrichia; species Antitrichia curtipendula. Next base: position 30,870,380 of record OX579636.1, read on the forward strand.
GTTCCGATTTAATAAACACTTATTACATTCTAAATTGAGGCTCATAATTAAAGTGAGATTTCAAATTAAAGTGCGATGGAGACTCTCACTACTGGAAAGGATTTTTTATAATTTCTCACCATGCTTAGGGGACCCCAAATGCCCTTTTTACATCCTTCTGGATCCCTTCTTACATTATAGTATAGTCTCTTTTTAGTATATGCAGTTACTACCTTTTTTCAGGTGATAGTGATAGTGACAAAACAAGTACAAATCCAATTAAAATTCAATTCAAATCTACTTCATGTACAGATGGCATGCAGTCATAGGGCAAAAATAATTTTCATCAAATACTTGTGTACACCCACGTGTCGCCTCAGAGACATGTGTGGCAAGACTTTAATTCAATAGGTGAAATTAGTGGTGATGGTTGCCATAGTGACATAAGCCACCCTAGCTGTGGAAAACCCAACTCTATATATTGATATGAAATGGGCCATTTTGAATTTAAAAAGGAGTCCAAAATTAACACAAAACATTCTTTAGAACAGGAAAGAAAAGGGCAGCCAATACATTAGGTGGCAACAATGAAATTTTAAACACTAAAGAATTTTGGATTTCCTGGATTCACCACAACATCCTAAATAGACCCTAAATCAAACCCTATATAATTTCTAGCATTTGTAAAATGTTCACAGCATCCTAGAATACCTTCACATTGGAATCCAAATCAAGACATTGAACATTGGAATTCAAATCAATACAATAGATGTCATGCTCTCACCTTGCAGCATGACATTGAAATTCAATTAAAGAAAACGGACACCATGCTCTCACCTTGCATAAGGAAAATAGAGTGTGATCCCTCATGGAATTAAATAAAACATTTCTCAATTCTTTTCATGAATATTAGCATAATTATGTGGAGGTAAAAATTGGATCATTACCTCATGGTAATGGAGTTAAGAATATCAATATTTGTATATAATACTATATACTCCATAGTATAGTATTATATGTATTATATATTATATTATACAATCCCTGGGAGAAGCACTCCATTTTTATTTATTGGCAACATGCAATCAAAATCTACAACCCCTATCTTATATGGTAAAAAATTATTTAAATAGTTTGAAAAAATTATAGTATGTTATACTCTGTTGTAAGTTCATATTGTGAATTTTTGAAAAAAAAATTTATTTGAAATAATTACTTACAAATTTTGTAAGAAAATAAATACACTCTATAGTTGAAAAACAATTTCGACCCCCTCTTTTATATGGTAAATAATATTTTTTAAATCATTTTTAAATTTCCAATAAATGAAGGCTAGGTTAAAGTTTATGCATACCAAAGTTGGATACAATTATCATTCAAATGCAATCTTGCTAAATATTTGAAGTGAAAATACAACCATTTTAGTGCAATCTTCAATTGTGCATTTGAATATCTTGTTGAATTCAAAAAAAATTCACATAAAAGATATATTGATTATGTAACAACACACAAAAATTTGGAGCTAAATCAAAATTTATAAAAAGTAAATAGGGATAGAAATTTTACTTGATTGCACGTGATGTCCAAAGAATACATTGAGTAAATCCCCCGGGATACAATCTTGTACAATACAACATTTTATTGTTCAATGTATAAAACTATTCATACTTTTTATTTTATATAGATGAAGTATGAACCATGGATGTGTATGGAAGAGACTTGTCTATCATAGTTCATGGGTGTCTCACCAAAGACAATGCTTATGGGATAATATCCTCAATAAAGAATCATATGGTAAAACCACATTTTTTTGAAAATATATTACCATGTGGAAAAGATACTAAACTTTGCCTCTTTGTGTGTTAAGTGTTTGTTGAATTTGCACTTTGCTACATGGTGAACTCGTATTATCCTTTCATGAACAATGGAATATGGGAAATGTAATACAATTTGTCCGGTGCTGCGTTGGTAAAGCTTGCTACCTTCCCTATGTTGCAGCATAATGCACTATTGATAAAGCTAAATAAGCTAAGTTGAATTAATTCTAATTAGAAGTGACGAAAGCAAATAAGTTTTACCCTACAAATTCTAAACAACAATCGAAAATGTTGCATGCTACATAATGGATCGATTGAACTTGTCTTCTCCAACATGTATTCCCCTGTAGCGCAATAGCCTCCAAAAACCTTTGACAAAGTTTGTTCAGCTTTTTCCTGCATACATCTAAAAGGAATCCATTTTGAAGAGTTCCATCTTCAAAACTGCATCCTATAAAAATTGCATAAGAGTAAAAGTTGTAGTACAATAAATGATCGACCACAACAAAGGAATGGACTATAGAAGTGGTTGTTGAGAGTGTTTTTTTTGCAATGCCCGCTCACTCCAAAATTTGTCATCTTCTAAAATTGAAACCATTGCATGGCTATTGGTACTTTGGTAGGGCCTTGCATCACAGACTTTACTCTCTTCACGAACCAGAAAGAAGCACACAAGCTAACAAAGTGGAAATCAATTAAACTTACCATGTCTTTGACGTCTATTCTCCTATAGTGCAATGACCTCAGAATTAAGTGCAACATTTTTGAGCAAGGGAACCCTACTCATTGAAACTCTATTTTTGGAACCTAATCTTGTGGTTGACATCAACGGTCTCAATTTTTTTGGTAGATCGACGGCCTAGGGGGTGGTTGCACTTTTTTTTTTTAGGTCTAACAACAGGGAATTTTCTAGTCGGAAGGTTTGGCTGCATCTTTTGAGATGATAGTGTGCTTTCTTCTTCTTTTTCTTCTTTATCTTAGGCTCATGAATTGTTTGCACAAAATAATTCCACTAACTTGGGTGTATTCACATAAATAGGACTCGGGATATGTAGCCAATGGCTTCAAAGCTTTAAACCATGCCCTTCACCTACCAAAAAATCCATAAGAATAGACTCAAAAACAAGAAAACCGTTCATGACATTAATGCCATTGTTGCTACCAAACATCCCCTCAAAAGAATGTCAAATCCAAAGAGGCTAATCTGCTATGGCTTTGAGAATGATAGAACGTTTTTATCCTTGTTTTGGAATTGCTCCTGTAAAAGTATGGGGCAAGTCTTCCAATTCCAATTCATGCAATCAATAAATGCAAACATACCAAGAAAAGTGCATTGAGAATTGATGTCTATTAATAAGATATGAGTGAAAAAATCAACAATAATTTGACCATTCATAAATCTATGATTTTTCTTCTATTATTTTGGATATTGATCTCATGCATTTCAAATGTATATTGCTATGCATATAATTCAAAAAGTCTAATTTTAGATTCATATTATCATTCAAAAAATAAATAAATAAATAATGAACCATAATATCAATATAATGACTCATAGTATTGAGATGAAATGGAAGACATTCGAAGGTTAATTTTTAATAAAAGCTGAAACCCAACTTCCAAAATTATGTAATTAATCAAATCAATTTACATAACACAATTAATCAATATGTACTTGTTAATTGATGTCCTCATCTATAGTGAATCCTATAATTCTATTATGTACAAGACATGATCAAAAAGTCTATGAAAATCTCTCTATTTGGTCTAGTAGAAGGAATGTGACAAGATAAGGTTCACACTTAATGTATGCTCTAAAGACCCCTCCAATTGTTGAGGTCGCATCTTAACCCAAAAGCTACATTAAATGTTTTTCAGAGGCATTGGAGGGCCGTTTTGGGCCCGTTCCTAATGTTGTGAACCAACTGGTGCTAGCCAGAATAAAATATAATAAAAAACTAAAACTTATAAAAATTTATAAATCAATCAATCATTTATTATTATCTGACATGACAGTTGCTTTGCCATGTCAACCTATTGTTGCGGCTAAGTTTTCACAATCTGGAAATTTGAGGGAACTCACAGGCCTTTAGATTATCTAAATTTTATCTAATGATAATTGTATTCAAACCTCATTTGAGCATATTAACCCCTAAAGGACCAGCATCAATTCTTTGGCAGTATAGAAATTTTGGGCAGTTACAAATGACTGCAAATTTTCATATTTTTGGCTGAAATTTTAATAGAAGTTGTGCGCGAGGAATATCTTTCATTTGCACTAACTTTCATGACATTTGAAAATACGAGTAAAAAGTTATGGCGTAATATGTTACTTTTTTTGCAGCCAGGCAGTTCAGGCAGATCAGAAAAAATCACTTTTTTCAGAAACAAAAATTTGAAATTGGTTTTCTAAAGTTATATATACGTGGAAAGCTTTTAATCATTCCATTTTTACCAATGAGTCAAAAGTTATGAGGAATTTTAGTTTGCGGGCAGTTTTGGAATCTCTACTTTGAAATAAACTTTGAAGTCCTTTATCTTATTCAATTTTCAATATTTTTTGAAAAAAATAAAATCATAGGATTCAAATTATTTATTACAACATTGCAACCATTGGGATTGGCATTTTTCAATTCCATATCTAAATTCTTAACAATTTTGTATTTTGAATCATTCTCTACTTTGTTCTACTTACTATTTTTTTCCATATGTTGTACAATTTCAAATGGTGTGAAATTTTTTAAGCATGTAGCCAACTTGTCTATGAAAAAGAATCCAAAGAAGCACCACCATTTTGGACATTTTTTCATAGAAAAGTGAGCTCCTGAGGTGCAGCAGCTGCCCGGTTTTTCGCAGGGTCAGAAAACCGATTTTGGTGAATTTGAATGCTTGTACCTTACAATCCACGCGGTGGAAATTTCTGAAAATTTTACTGCATGTTCTCAATTCAGCATACTACAAGATCCTACGGTTACATGTGTCAAATTTTATTTTATTTCAAAACTTTGGTACTTGTACTAGAAATGGCAGTTCTTGAGCGTTTTGGGTGAAAATACAGTCATGGAACTTTAGGGGTTAAATCAAACTTTTTCTTAAAATTCATATTTTAAAAAAAATGTCATGAATCAAGTTACCTTCAAATGTAGTTTTCTTCATTGAATTTTGTCACTAAAATTGAATTGAAGGCTTCAAATCACAAACTATTTTTTTGGAGTTTAAGAGTAACTTTGCACCTACATTTTCATATTTGTTAAAATTTTCATAAAAGTTGATTCCTTATTATATTCAAATGAGGTACAAAGTTTTGCCTCAAACACAATTATGAATTTTTTGACTTGACTATGAGATCCAATATATCTTTCTACATATTTTGTATAAATTGTTGTACCTAGTACTACTCCACTTACATGTAATATTTTTTCTTTTTCCTACATTAATTGTCTTATAAAGATATGTACTTTATTTGTAGTCTATTTCATTTGCTACTAGCTTCTTTATTTGATGTTTCAATTGAGTTTTGAGATAAGTCCTTCGTAGTTGGATCTTCATGCAGTTTGTTACATTGATAGAGGAATTTTTGAAGCAATGTAGGAATTTAGATGAAGGCCACTACAATCACAACCAATCTCTACCTCCTTGTCTTTCTATGTCCTACATAGAAATTAGGTTTACTAATGAGTCATATATAGTAGAATGTTTGGTTTTTTGTTGTTACATTGACGTAGAAATTCTAGAAACGATATGGGTTTTAGATGAGGGGGAATGCAATCAACACTCATGGTTTACCCCTATTCTATTGTTGAAAATATTTTAAAAACATAAATCATCAACTATTTGTTGTGAACATACTTTGAGATTCCACAAGCATGTTGCTTCTAAAGTTGCTTCATAACTACAATATGATATTCAAACTTGCATAATCAAAATTTTGAAAGCATAAATTTATCTAATTTGATTTTTTTAGGGATTAATTGGAAATGTCCAATGCCTCAAGTTCCCCAAACAAGTAGATGTGTTATTTTTTTTTTATATAGGGTGATACACCTATAGCAGGGACCACTTATCTTCTTGGATTTTGGAAGGACTACTACTCCTTTCAAAATCCAAGAATGTGAGTGGTCTCTACCACAAGTATATTGCCCCCCTCCCCCCCAAAAAACATCAATTATGTAACAAAATGCTCAATCCTTGTAGCATTGGCTCATGTTTCAAGGTCCTACACACTTGAACTTCCTCATAACATGTAATTTGTGTGGACGCCAAGGCTCCACGCCTCCAATTCAAAACCAACAACAATTCTTTCCACACCAATATTGAACATGACCCCACAAGTATGATAATAAGCAATTGTTTGAATGTTACTTTCTCTTGCAATGAGCCTTTCCTTTCATCTAAGTGTGTCCCAAAAAAGAATCCAAATATAATAATTATTAGGTACTCAAGTGCCTATTATGCCCCCACCTTGTCCCACTCCGTTGGTTTACCGAGAATAGTAGATGTCTCATGTGTAGGACCCCCAGCGCAGTCAATCAAATAGCACCGACCACAAATTCTGCTGCAGCCCAGTCCAGTTGCAAGAATTGCGATGCGAGGGAGCCAATGGAGCTGCACAGAGAAACACTGAGCCCGCCCTCGTTTGTCGCACCCAATGCGGCGTTGGAACAGCAGCGCATTCCACACAGAATGACGAATACAGTATCTAGCATACATTGAGGAATCATTCTTGATAAAAAAAAACTAAAACTCAGGCAAAACAAAAGATCACAGGCCGGTGTCGTTCACTGGTCCCAGTGCGGAACTTTGAAGCCGGAGACGAACGGACGGACGGACTTCACAGAAACTTGTTGGAGACTTGCAAGTGGGGAGGAAGGAATGGGAATCTGACTGGGTGCGAGCGTTAAATTGTGTAGTTGCCCCACTTCCCGAATGTGCCGCCTCTACATACGGACATCGGAAAAGGCCATTTCTGGATGCAAGCCAAGATTAGCTTAGTTGCAGCCAGTGAGCGTTGCCACTGTCTGATTACTACTGTAGCATTATTATTAGGATCTGGAGGTAGTGGTACTGTGGTAGCATGCTAGGCTGTGATCAGGCTGTGTCACTGCCGGTGCCAATCGGATACCCTGATCCCTTGATTCGACTTCGGTGACTCGGATTGATGGCATTCAGTTCAGTGGGACGTGTGTGCTGTCTTTGGGTGCAGCCAATGGTGCATTTTCTCCAATTACACGGAAGCTGATGCAATTGCAACAATGCAGCAGTTGGCGTACCGTCCTGGTTCGATCAGATGCAAATTTAGACCCCGAGAGCTCCGAAAAATCGGAGAGATTAAGGTTACTGCAGTAGAATCACGAGAGCAGCTCCACCGCATGCACTTCATATGACCGTGAAAACCTTTTATGAGAGAGTAGTCGCGTGGCAGGTGCAGTAACGTCCCCCCTTCTTACGGAACAGTCGCACCGCGTGCACGCTTCATCACTCGGCAACACCTTCTGTAATGTTTTTTTTCGTCACCAGTGGACGTCATTGGAGACGGTAGTTTGTAGTATGGCTCTCCGAATAGTGCGAAGTCCTGACATCCTTAAAGTACTTCGTTGCACATCTGAATTCTGGACTTGAGTGACCAAATAAATTTTGAGGCTTGACAAACACAATCAATCATAATTGAATCAAAATTGAATCACCGCAGTTCTTCAAATTGAATCAATCTTATACAGTCAAATGAATCAAAATTGAATCAATCTTCACAGCCAATTGAATCAAAATTGAAGAACTGCGGTAAATCAAAATTCTCAAATTGTTCAATCATTGATCATTGAATTATTCATCAATCATTGAATTGAAGAACTCTTGCGGCATCCAAAATTGAATTGATCATCGATCATTGCAATCAAATTGATCATCGATCATCGAATTGAAGAACTGCGGTAAATTCAAAATTCTCAAACCGATTTCTTCGGTGAATCTCAAATTCATTTGAAAACTGTGAATCAGTGAATCTCAAACCGATTCGGAAATTAGTGTGTCAAAATTCCGACGCAATCTCGATGCAATCGGTGAATCAAAAATCCGAGGCAATGGCTGAATCGGTGATGCAATCGGTGAATCAAAATTCTGATGCAATCGGTGATTTAAGAATTTGTGAAGAGTTGGTGTTGTCATCAATGACATCATGAATTCTTGCGTAAACTCTGACATGGACGGAAAAGACCTTGAATATGGCGTGGATGGAGGTTTGTAGCGTTGCCCAAGAAATCGGAAAGCCTTTCGCGTGCCTGAGGTGGAGCCCAAAAGTGGCGCCTTCACAGGCAACAGTCGCATTTTCGTCTGCGCTTGCAATCTGCAGTGGCGATGCTCTGTCATTTGTATCACGTTGAGAAAATTATAGTTTAAGTTGGCCCGTATTTCAACTCACTATTAACCCCTAATTAACCTTGCATAAAAGATAAAATAAATCTCAAAATCCTACATGGAAGTCATAGATCATTGTTTACCAACGTTGCGGGCCTTTTTGATTCCACAAAAAGTGAGAGCTTTAGGACGGCAACTTCCCAACCAACCAATGACTTTCTTTCAAAGTACTTTCCCTTCAACCAATGACACTAGTATTGCAACTTCCTATCCAAAAAATAATTTCCTATAGAATATAACTAAGTTCATTTCCAAGCATATAGGGAGGCATTATTCCTCCTCCAAGGAAAAATGATTTTGGTCGGTTAACAATATTATGCATAACATTGTTTATCAAATAGGTAGGGGTTCTTTTTTGCATTTTTAGAAAGGGGTCCTTTACAATTAACAAAATTGTCTTAAATGGCTCCTCAGTGAACTCCAATCCTTGTATTTATTGAGAAGTCCCTCCCATGCATCTAACAAAGCATAATACCTTCCTAGTATGGAAGAAGACCATTGCCTGGTTATATAGTGTAATGGTATGTAACAATTGCAATAGAAAAATTGGAACTATTGGTTTGCAAATTTTTTGGGGAGGACCATAAAAACGGAGGAAGATAAGTTTTCAACTTTTGAAAAATCATTTTCAACATTGGACTTGAATTTATTTTGTTGCTTCTGGTTTGATTGTAAGACAAATCTACTTCTAAAATGTAGTTTTTTTCTATTTGTATAGAAGTGAAAGCTTCAGGAAAATTGACAAATGGAATTTTGATTTTGGAAAATCCATATTTTTTTAAATTCTAATACTTAACATTTGGAAGTTTGTTCTAAAGACTCTTTGATGGGGAGAGATAGTGTCCTTGTAAATTTGGAACTTTTAGACAAATTAAATCATAACTTGAATAGAATTTAGGTATAAGATCTTTAATATAACAAGTTTTATTTTTCTTTCCATCCCTATACAAACTAATTCAGAACCTTGCACTATAATAATAAAGCATAAAATTACCAAGCTAGTCAATAACATTGATAGGAAATAGGCAAAACTTGCTTTTGAAAATATACTCCATCCGTTTCTTGCAATTTTGATAGTAAACTTTTGAAAACATTCATAATCCACCTAGTGGATGCCAAGACTCTTACGGATTAAGGTTGACTTGTGTGTCTACACATATAAAATTATATTCAACATATCTTTCACCCTATCCCACCCTCTCTATTTTGATGCCCTAACATATAAGTAAGAATCAAGTCTAATACTTTATCACGTGCCTCTCAAAATGAAGACTTCAATGTGTACAACATACAAAGTAACAATATCTAAAATTATTTGAATAAGGATTTGAGCATGGTTCCTATTAATGAACATAAATCTTTAGGTTGGATCTTGTTCATAGCAAGGTTCATAGTCAAATGTAAATCATGGATTCTTTTTATTGCATTTCTTGAGCATTGTATGAATAATCTATGAATTTTCAAAGTAGAAAATATCAGTATAGTCCAAATCAAACTCAAGCTCTTATGAATAGAAGTTGTACATTTTAGGCAAGAAGTTGGAGGATCAAGTTTAGATACAAGGTCATTGCAAGAAACATTGACCATTTTTTATAGCGTTTGTCACAATATTTATTATATTATGACCTATTGGAAAAATATATTTAAGAATAAAATAAAATATAGATAATTAGTATAATATTCAAGATAGCATGTCACCAAAATTTGAAATCTAAGAAAAATCTAGGTAAATATTTATTCACAAAATAGAGTTATTACATTTTTGAAGAAACTAGACACTAATTTGTAAAATATAGGAATTTCTTTTTAAGAAAAACTAAAAATTTTACATTTGAAAATACTTTATGGTGATGAGATTTCATAAAAAGAATAATCTTTAAACCATTTTCAATGTTCGTAAATGCTCGTGCAAGGAACCCCTATTCACTTGGACATGAAGGACATAAAATAATATATTTTTAGATGCCCCTTGGTAGGCATTTGCCCTCCTAGTGTGGAAATAGACCACAAAAATTTCAATTCTAGATCATTAAATTTGGATACTAACATAGTGAAAACCCATAAACCTCAAAGTGTGACAAATTAACAAAAAGGTCTTTTAAAATATATATATATATATATATATATATATATATATATATATATTTCTAAGAAATAATTGATCTGATTACCATCAAGCTATACATCTCCAGTAAAATTTCATATTCTTAGGACTTTGGAATCAAAAGTTATAGCAGAAGAGAAAAATTCACTCCAATTGTGATTCAAAATAGGATTGGTGTTTCTTGCAATGACCCTGCGTATCATAATTAGGTGTAGTTACCTTATGTGTTCTATAACTAAAATGCTCAATCACTCTAATATGGGAGTGGGAAGAAGTGAGTATTGAAAACAAAATTTTAAATAATATTTGAAAATTGAATGGATGATTTTTTTACTCAACCTTGGAGGAATAAACAAATAATTATCATATTTTTGTTACTATTTTGATCTATTACCGTGAACTATTGAAAGTTGTGACCATGAAAAATTACAATTTGGACACTATTCTTCACTTTATGTATAGAGTACTCAATTCAAAACAACAAAAATTCAATACAAAATTATCCAAATAGTCAATGCACTTGGCATACAAAACACATGAGAGAAAAAATTCTTTTGAAATGTAACAAAAATAAAATGAAATTGGAGGCCATGACCCTTGTTGTCTTATTATAATTTCATGTAACAATGTATAGGTATACAACAAGAATCATGCCATATTTAATTACTTCTGGACTTTTAAAAGTCCAGAATTAATAATGGTCATCAGGATATCTCATGATGGTCATCAAGAGATAATCTAAAACATCAAGAGATCAATAGAAACAACAAGAGATCTATACAAACATTGGGAGATCTCACAATGTTATTATCTCGTGATCTTTGGATGTTTTAGTCCATAATTTATGAAATAGTCCCAAAGTAGTTAAATGTGGCATAATCCCTCTACAATCATCAAATCTAATTCATAATTGTGTAACTTAAAATCCTTCCGTAAATGACTTGCTTCACTTCATTGAAGTTTAAACTAAAGGCATGAATGAAATTATTTACTCCAAAGTTTGGGGGTGCATATGACTATAATGATGAAGTAAAAAATGGTTCTAATTTTTCCATTGGTTCTGTTTGTCTAGATAAAGACTTAGTCTTTATTTCTTTAAAGTTGGGAGGAATAAAAAACAACAACTATGATAATTATGTATCATTCATTTCAAAATTGGAAATGAAGATTAACAATGAAACCAAAACTAAAGTAACCCATTCCATCTTTCTAAAAGACAATTGTTGATTTGTCAGGTTTTTTTTTTAAATTCCTTTAGATTTTTTTGCCTACCTCATATTGAGATGCTTATCAATTTACCATGAAGTAGGACAAAGAAATATTAAAGCCTCGCCTCAAAGAGTCCATCTTAGAGATCTATCTATAGACTAAAATAATTGGATAAAACACTTTCCAATGCTAAAATCTCTTGTTGTAAAAGACTACATCTAATCTTTATAGGCTAAATGTAGGAGACACTTTATCATAAGATAATTCACTTATGTCTTGTGCCTTTGAAGCAACGTTCAATGCCATCTTTGCAAAAGAAAAATTGCATCGACTCTACCAATTTTTTAAAGATTATCTATCATTCTTATGTATGTCCAGAAAGAAGTGTGTTTTTTGGACACCTCTTTGGATCTTTTGTGAAAATTGCTCAGTGCACTAAAAGGTCAATGCTTATCTTCATCTTTAGAAATCAAGAGTTGACCAATAATGTGAGTGAAATCTTCTAAAACATTGTTAGACACTCTCACCATGTATTCAAAGGGCAACAATTCTAGAGTGACAATTATGTAGTTTTACATTGTTTATTAATAATATTTTAGTATTAATACTACTTATGGAAGCTTTGGATTGATGTTCTATCTTCTGTCAATGTTTACAATTGACATGCTAATGTTATAGTTTTGCCAACCTCATGTTGACACTAAATGGATTCTTTGGAGCTAAGGAAAAAAAATGGGTCTACATAAATGTCATATCAGTACTTAAAGTGAGTGAAAATTTCCATCAATTGCTTAAAGTTTCAAATTCCATATCAACATTGGCCAAAAAAATGATTATTAAATTTTTCATCTTTTTAACTATTGGTATTTTCATTTCTTCATAGGATCTTAAAGACCTACATTATAGTTTTTAAGAGTGCTAACAAGGAGTTGCAAGAAAAAAATTCATGTTAAACAAATATGATTTTTATTTATTTTAAAAATATTTCCTTAAATTTTTTAAAAATTAGCCTCCACATAAACCTTATCGGTGCTTCCTCAAATTAAGCCTTTTTATAGATTATATGAGGGAAGGGGTGGGACAAGAGGGCATTGTTGGTGCTGACAACATCCTTAGGTCTTTAGAAAAGTATGAGATCAAACCACTTGATCTAATACAAATCTTTTAAATAAAAAATAACTTAAATTTTTTATTCCCACTTGACCTCATATGCACCTTGTTTATGGTGCTAGATCTTTTGAGCACTAAAGAGACATAAACAAAATTATACATTTTTTTGGTTGACTTCTAAAAAAATTTGTTGGCACTAACAAATCTCAAGTCCTTAGAAAGAAAACAAATAATTTTTTAGGGTGCATTTTCCTAGGCTCTTTAAGGTTCTTGTTGGTGTTAATAAGGAAGATGAGAGATGCAATTAATTTTTTTTGTAAAGTATAGCTTGTTCATTTGAAAACTACTATTTCTATCTTCTTTGTCATCACAAATGGGATGCTTGAAGAGGCTATAGTGTAGAAAGTAAAGAAAATTGTCTATTCCTAGTTGTCATTTAACATTTTGTTGAGAAATTTTAGACATCGGAGTACCATAAGTTAAGACTCTTAATTGAGTTAGATTGTGAAATTTTATAGTTTATTTGTAAAAGATTGTCTTTTGAAGAACGTTGTTGGTATCAACAAGTATATTAATCTTGTGGATTTATCAATTCTCTATGACATCATCAGTGTTTGGTATAGATTGAACTTCATGAATATCTTTGAATATTGTAAGAGACTCAAGAAATTATTCTTCTAATCTATAAATTCTTATCTTTGTCCTACCTTGTAATTTTAAGATCTTAAATTAGCCCTTGGTTGATGGTTGATGGTTGAAATTTGATTTTTATTGTTCATCAACCATTAAATGAGCCCCATTGGTTTCAACATTTTTTTCTTGACAATGTGATTGTTGAAATTTGGCCTCATGTTTCCCGAAAAATGCAATTAATATTTTTTTCAAAACTTGGAATTGTGGATTGTATATTGGTTGTTTGGCTAGTCTTTTCCATGCGTTGGCACCAACTAGGTGATATGATGGAAGTCAGATTTGACAATTAAGCTTTATATATTGACTTTATAGCTTGCAAATCAAGCTTCATTGCAAAATTCAAGTGGTAGTTGGATACATTGTTGATAATAACTAGCTACAAACGATATCATGTTGTTGAAATCAACCGTTCTTGAGGTTGATATTTAAGAGCCAATATTCAAATTCATGTCTCAAATTGAGATAATATAATTAATCCAACATAGATTGATGATGATTTAATGCACAATTGCAAAGAATGGATTACAGTTATATCTTCTAAATCCTTCCATTTTTATTGGGTGTTTCGTTGCATTAGAATTTTTATCTTGTATGATTTGCAAATCTCACAATTGCTGGAGACTGTTGTTGAGGCATTTGACATGAAAGTGTGGGAAGACAATGTATATCTTGTAGTGGATACAAATGATTAGCTACAAAAGCTAGATGAGCTTGTGCAGATGTGACATATTTAAATTTGGGATCAAAGTTTCATGGCAATGTTTGAAGGGAAGGACTTGTTCTTTAAGATCAATGATTTCAATAAACATAAAAGATCCAAGTTTGTCCAAAGTTTAATTGAGTCAACAAAGTAGGCTGGTGATATCAATTGTAACTGCTATACAACAACTTGTACATATTTTTTACCCCCTCATGTCAATATAGTTTACTATTTAGGAGGTAATATTTTAACTTGTTTTTTAGTGCAAGTAGCAACTAGATTTGCTATGACTTTTTACTATCGTCCAACAATTACTGAAGCTTTTGCCTTTGTTGAATATATTATGACCGAAGCTAATTTTGGTTGGTTAATCCGCTCAATTCATCAATGGTCGGCAAGTATGATGGTTTTAATGATGATTTTACACATATTTTGTGTTTACCTTAAATATTGTCATTAGTAATATTTTTTATAAATCTTAAATCATTTGATAATTTATTAAAACTATAGACCCTAATCCATTATATTGTATTCTACTAATCATTTTTTTGAAAAATATATCCAAAAAATCCCTACTCCTATAATAATATTCCTCCTAAACCGCAATAGGTCTTTTTTCTTATTTCTTTTCACTTGTAATAATATATGAATGCTTTGATTGATTGGTTGCTTCTACATATGCATCCTCATTATAGAAACAATGTAAACCATTATCACGGACAAGATGCGGAATCCGATGACTCTGGCATATGCTATTGCAAATGGCTTGCATGAAGAAATGTTAGGTTGTTGCACAATGTTGATGTACGTATGAGAGCATGTCATGACTATGCAATAAATCTTTCAATTGGTCTTGATGCCAAGAAGAAACCACCTCGTATGTAATATTATTGAGTTGTAGATGGTGCACGGCCTACAAGCATCATATGGGTTGATCCAAGTGAAGATATAGTAGGTGCCATAGATGTTGATGAATTGTAGACATGAATTCAGTAATACATGGTATGAGGCAAAGTTTATCAAGTACTAATGTCACTTGTTGCCCTACCTTTGCAATTCAATGTCATAGAACACCTTGAATGTGGCATTTATATACTTGGAAGTGAGCCACCTTCTACTTTGCTTCAAATCTCTCTCATCTTCCTTAGAAATCAATAGATCTTCTCACCAACACAACATGCCATGGTCACAAGATGGAGGGGTAGCACCAGAAGATGACACGAGTTGGTTAGCACCTTCACCAAATACTAAGAGCGATGGAATTTTTACACAATTATCAAAATTTGGAAAGAAAAACTTAAATTTTTGCCATTAAAGGAAAAAAATCTAGTAGAAATTATAATTATTCAACCTATAATTAGTTTTAAGAAAAAAAATATCCATAGGTATATAAGGGATTAATTAAAATAAAATGAAACAAATGTCATTGAAAAAACATGAAGCTATCTAATAAAATAGAAAAATTAGTAATTTTTTTGAAGAAAATTTACCTAGATGCCAATATGAAGATGGAAATCAAATTAATTTTACAATTTTGCAATAATTTTTAGAATGACATGAAGCAAAGTCTCATTTGCTAAGCAATACAATTAGCAATTATCATAAAAGTAATATGTAAAATTCTGAAAGTATAAAGTCACTATAAAATTCTGAATTTATTAATAAAGTCATTAATAAATTCTGAATATTATGTAAAATTTTGAATTTATTAAGCATTAGATAGATATTAGTATAAAATCATGATAGCGCATGCCATGGATATCACATTTTACATTCCACTCAAGACATCAATTTATATCATCTTGATGATGAGGGCACACATCTAGAGGTGTGTCGATGACAATAGGTTCACACCATTCTCCAAAGTTGTTATTGACAATTCTTATTTGGGGGCTCCAATATTTGTGTAAGAATTTATGTCACTAAAATCTTTGGATCTTATGATCAAGCCTTGAAACCTTCATTCATTTGTTGTTTGTAGCACGGTGAGGAGTGATGCCCTTGTGGATATCGGAGGTAATTTTCTGAATTATACAATTTTATTTATAGTAGTATTATATATATTTATAATATATCATTTTTCATTAAATATTTTTTATTTTATAATATCCCATGTAAAGGTCAAATTTGGCATAAATTAAGTCATCTTTGTAAAAAAAGTGTCACATATCATATTATGAATGGTGTAAGATGACATGAATCTTAAAAATCTAATGTTGAAATTCAATTTTGGTACCTAAGTGCCAAATCAAACCTTTGTGTATGGTAGTAGTAGTAGTAGTAGTAGTAGTAGTAGTAGTAGTAGTAGTAGTAGTAGTAGTAGTAGTAGTAGTAATAGTACAAGTTTGTGAATTTTAAATAAATAGGTACCCTGACAAAACTCTTCGTGCATTCTTTTATTACATGTTTACAAAATAATGCAATTGTAGATGAATGGACATGCAAGAAATAGTACAAAAAGTTATATAATATTGTATTTGGACAATATGTTCCACACTTTGGTATCAAATATTTATTTGAAGTCTAAAAATAAATTTTAACACTTTTAATTAAAAATTAGGCATTAAATCACAAGAATCAAAATATTCAGCAACTAACCTACAATTCCTAGTACATTTTGATGATGAGCAGTGAAGTTCTTGTCTTCAAATTATCCTATACCCTTTGAAGATTCATGACAATAATGGATATCATTATAAAAACAACCTCTCTATAGTCTACACTTTGTCCTCAAAAAATGTCAATGAAGTAAATCCTTTATTTTTCCATTAAGAAATTTCTCTGTGACAGATTGGTTATTGACTCAATGGATTGTTAATGGAGTCTTTGTAATTTCGATTAACTCCATCTATATTTATTTGCAAATTCTATTGTCTAGTCCCAAAATTAATAATGAGTTTGGCACTTTAAAAGAAATTTAAGTTAAGTTAAATTTGCTACATGAGATAGTATATAAAAGGCTACACAAATGATTAGATGCAACAATCATGTATTCACTTCCCACTATTTTTTTATTGTGGCCTTCATTCTGGTGGTTTGTTGTAAAAAAAGTATTCAGTTTTATATTCCAAAGCTTATTTATAAATATTAGTAATAGCTTTTACAAATCAAATCGTACAAATGTAATGCAAAATTTAAAATCTCCAACTATTGTTTATGAACAAAGGATAGTTGCAAGCTTTGGTTCTCTAATTCTTTAAAATCCATTTGTGCACACTTGTGCATTCTTGTCCATATTAACCATTAGATGAGATTTTGGGATTCTAAAAGACTGTGAGTTCCAAACTATTTGGAATGCGGAAAATGTGTCAAATCAACCTTAAATCAGTAGTTTGATGTGGCAAAACTATTTCCATGTCAAATAATAGGTTTTAAACAATCTTAAATTTTTTAATTTAGAAATATTAAAATATTAATAAATAAATACATAATTTGATATTTTAAATTTTGAGCAACAATGGCTAGTTCCAAACATTGGGGACAAGTCCAAAATAGCCCTCCAATGGAATTGAAAAACATCTTATGAGAATTTCAGCTTTTAAATTATTTTTTAATATTTTGAAAGTTGATTTAGTGAAAAAAATTGAAAGATCAAAATATTAATTTATTTAAATATAAAAAATGTATTAAAATTTTTAAGTCTTAAAACAAATCTTACTAAAGATATATAATTTAAAAACCTTTCTTATTGAATAATATATGGATCAAAGAATATCATTTTTTAAGGATTTAATAGGTCCAATTGTAATTCTATATTTGGATTTTCATCATAAATTCCACCTACATATTTTTCAATCATCAAAGGAGTTTCTAATACATAGAAATAAAGAATCATCTTAAAAATAAATAAATAAAATTCAACTATACAAAAATAGAAATAAAATAACTAATGAATTCACTTTTCATATTTTTCTTTTGAAATTATTTTAAGATGATAATTCCACCTTTTTTTAGTTTTTTGAATTTTTGAATGCGTTGAGGTTGTTTGGCAATGTATTGGTCTTTTATTAAATGTCGCATTCAAACTATTCAATTTTTTCCAATTTTCCAATTTTTTGTAATAAATGATATTATTTTCTATTAATATCAATAATGATTTTATAAATTAGTAGGCTACAATTTAATGGACTATGATTTGAAGATTTGAAAATAATAATAAATAATAAATAAATAAAAATAGTGTATTTCAACTTGAAAACTAGTGCATAGTACTATGCAAATGCCTTCAATACCAAAAAATAAATTTAAGTTTTTTTTCCACAGTTCATCTTTACAAAACTTCAAATTAAGCTACGAATCGATTTGTTTAGGAATTAACCACTAAATGCATGAGCGATGTAATATGGTTGCTCCAAATTTTAGGCTCATTTTGGTGTGGGCTATTAAATTCCTTTGATTGGTTTATAAAAATTTGCAAATAGTTTTGAAGGTTAAGTACTAAATTTTTTTTTTTTAATTGAAAAAGGTAAATATTTGATTTTTGAGAGATTCTCAAAGACATATATGTACCACTATTGGAAGAATAAAGCTTGTGAATTTTACTTGACTTCCCAGCTTTGAGTAAAGTTTAACAGTTTCACTTAATTTGAGACCTAAAAAATTGTACTTATCTATTTGCTTTGAAAATGGTCCCAAAGGAAAGAATTAAGTGTTTTCATGATTTTCACCACTGAAATTTTAAACATGCAAGTGTTGATTTGGAGTTATTTGTGATTATACTTATTCAAAAAATGCATTTCAACAATTGCAAGGTGGATTGTGTAATGAGTTTGATAGTTTTTCATGGAAAATTTATTTTTTTGAAAGTGAATTTTAGTGTGCTAACACTATTTGTTGTTGTTCATGTCACCACCAATCCCAAAAAACTTCTATATACAAATTTTTGAAACATTGTGGAGAGGGGCAGTATACTAAAAACAAAAAATGTATATTTCTCTTGTTATAATTTCACAACTCCTATGTAATTTCACTTTGAAAATTCATATGCATACTAATAAGCAAGTTCTTTAACTCCTAAAGGACCGAGGCCTTTTCTCCATCAAAACACACTCAGAAACGCCACTTCTATTGCAAAAATAAAATAAAATAAAATAAAATTTCACTCTTAAATTTTATTTTTTCCCATGTAACCATAGGATCTTATATTAGACTAGTCTAAGAATGTATGCAAGAAATTTCAAAAACTTTGACCACATAGATTGCAAGATATTTGCATCCAAAGTGAAAAAAACAAGTTTTTTTGCAACTTGCTTGACTAGATATTTTGACTTTGAATCTTTTTAACTTAAATTTTTTGTACTTTAGATTTTGATTTTCTAAGTTTTATATTGAATACTTAGATTCAGAATCTAGAAAAAAAAATTCAAGAAAAATTACTTAACTTTTACTCATTTAAAAATTGTTAAATAGAAGTAGGTTCAAGATTGAAGATAAAACTAAATTCTTAATAGCTCTAAGATGAAATTGAAATACAATAATCCCAACGGTGAGATTTTCCTAGCAAGAAAATATAACCTTGTCTAACTTTTTTTTGGAAAAATTGTAAAAATTACATTAAAAAAATGAATCCTAAAAGTTATTTTTTCAAAAAGATGCTTAGATTGCCCGAAAAAATAAGATTGTCCATAACTTTCTCATCACTAGTCAAATAGAATGAATCAAAGCTTCAAATGTAGACAAAAATATATAGTTTTAGGAAAAAAGTATTTAATCTATAAAAATTTATTTTGACTTTTTGTGATTTTTTTGTGCTACCTGCCGACCTCTTGTTTTGGCTTATTGTGCCATAACTTTTTCTACCGGGCACCAATTGAAATAAAAACTAAATATCCATGAAACTCTCGCAAAACCACACATTTTTAACCCCTAAAGGACCAAGTGTCTGTTCAGAATATGCAAGAAATCTCGGGTAGGTTCATACAAAGTCATTTTTGGTTGGATGTTCATGAAATTTGGACACAATGCGTAAACATGTACTTCCTTCGTGAATAACTCATTTTTTTTCCGATCGGGTGCCCGGATCAAAAGTTATGTTGCCCTGAACTTTTCGGGCAGCTTGGACAATTTGGGAATCTTTAGAGAATCTTTTGCAAAAAAGATCATCAAGTTTTGAAATTTGGCATGTATGTAAGTAATAAAATATGCCATATAATTGTCCAAAAAAATATAAATTTTAGTTATCCAATCACATTCTACAAGGAGTCAAACTTTGTTAGGTATGTTGGAGTAGTTTCAAGAAAAAACATTTTCTTCTAACTTCAAACCCTATTATCTTGCAATTAGTGAAGTCTAAATTCTTGAAATTTTGGCCAAATATTCCAAATGTTAGTCTCTAACTTTTCACCGTTTGGATTTCAAATATAATATTTCCTCATTGCACAAAAAAAATGACTAGTGTATTGCCATTTCATTAAACCTCCTTGCATTGTAGGGTGATTTAGAATAAGCAAGACTCTATATTTTCTTCTAAATTTTTTTGTGAGTGAACCTAATATCATATACTTATGAATGGTCAAAAATCTCATGTTTGTGTAGAACAAAAATTTTACTCCAAATGAGCCCGAAGTCTGCTGACCCTGTTTCGCAGGATTGGAAAAAAGGTTTTTTTCTCACTTCAAATGCTATAATCTTTTAATCCGCGCGGTGAAAAGGGCTGAAATTTTTTCTACGCTTTGGTAAAATAATTTACTTCAGTTTTTTATGGTTGAAGTTCCAAAAAAGAAGTTTTGAATTTCTTTTTTGAATAATATAATAAAGAGTCGCAGTTTTTGGAATGTCTCCCTAGAACCCACCCCACCCCCCACCCCTTTGGTCCTTTAGGGGTTAAAAATCTCAAAAAAATTCATTAAAAATTGAGGTCATAGGAACCTATCCAAACCCAAATTGTCCCTTGATTGAGGGGACACACAATCCTTTAGGGGTTAAACATCTATACAATTAGATTTTTTTTTTTTTTTTAATTTTGCTTCATCGGAGATAACTTTAAACCCATACTCTATTTTCATAGTCGAAACACACTTAGAAAGGCTTACTAGGCATTTAAGGGTTAACTTTGTTTCCAAGCTCACTTTTAGTCACTTAAAAATATTTTCAATCATTTTTCACAACATTAATAAAATCCAAGTGTGCAAATGAATACTTATTTCATCTTAGGTACAAGTGAATGCACTAAACTCAAAGTGAATAAAGAAAATTAGGTTTAAAAATGTTTTAGTTAAACATTATTGGATATACCAATACTTCAACCAATACTGGATATAATCATGCTTTTTACATGTAATGCTTCAACCAAAAATATAGTATAACCTATGCGATTTGTTATCATGGCTTGAATCCAAAAGGCCTTGTTTTAGTACAATGTATATAAAGAACATGATCATTCAACAAAAATGTAGTGGAAAAGTACATTTACAATGTTTCTTGCAATGTGGCCAATTCACGGTGATATCTAAGAAATGGTACAACGATGATATCTAAGAAATGGTATAAGGATGAAACATGGGCACACCAATTGTTAACAAAAATGAAGGGGTATCAACTTTATTGCCATAAGTTTGATGTCTAGATGTTAACCCCTAAAGGATTGAGGATTTTTAAGAGAGAAAAAAAAAATTGAAATTTTTTTATTTTGCACCAAAGGATCTTACACCTAACCAGTATGAAAATGTGTAGAATAAATTTTAAAAAATTTGACTGCATAGATTGCAGGATATCTGCGTTTAAAGTGAAGAAAATCAGTTTTTTTGCACATTGTAAGATTAGATTATTTGACTTTGAACCTTCTTAACTTAAATATTTTGCACTACAAAGTTTTGAGTTTTAAGTCCCTACGGGGGGAAATTGATTCGAGGGTCTAGGGAAAAAAAAAAACTTAATTTAATTTTCATGCTTAAGAAAATTATTAAGTAGAAGTAGGTATGAGATAAAAGGAAAGTCTAAATTAATAACATCTCTAAGGTGGAATTAAAACGCACTAATTCCAATGGTGATATTGTTCTAGCAAGAAAAATAAACCATATGCAACTTTTTCTTTTGAAAAATTGAAAAAATTGCATTCAGAAATTAATCCTACAAGTTATTTTTTGAAGTGGATGCAAAAATTGCCCAAAAAACAAGATTGTCCACAACTTTCTCATAACAAATATAAATAGAATGAATCAAATCTTTTTATGTAGACAAAAATATAATCTATGAGGAAAAAAATTAAAATAAAAAAATTTAAGTTTTTTTTTTGTTGCCTCCTCTCCTCTATTTTGAACTTATTTTGGCCTAACTTTTGTTCCTAGGCACCCAATGAAGAAAAAACATATTCCCATGAAGCTAATCAATTTTTCTATCTTCAAAAAAAGTTTCAAAAAATCATGACAAAAATTCAGCTAGGAAGTTTCTGCCTAAAATCCCATTTGTCCCCCGAAGGGACAGCGGTCCTTTAGAGGTTAAGAATGTGGATTAAGTCGCCAAATTTAGATAAAAATGGCAAAAATATGCTAGTTGGAAAGTATTTTTTGGGTTTAAAGATGGATGAATGTAGAAAATCCAATGCTTCACCAAATTTTTAAATAGTTAATGTTTTTGCACTTTCTCAAAAAAAAAAAAAAAAAAAGTATTGATCCATAGAGTCCAAATATTTGGGATTTCTACATTGACAAATATAGAGTTTAACGTCAGCTAGTGGTCAACATACACCTCCAAAGTCCAACATAATGTATTCACAATTGTCAAGACTCCCATATCAACTAATATTTAGAGACTTTATTTCTCAAAGACCAAGTCTATAATTATTTTTTTAATTGCATCTGCAACTATATATGGATGTGATCTTTTGTATTTATATATTGGAGATGTGGTTACATGTTTTATATTAGTTGTAAAAAATTTACATTATTTTGGACTTTAAAAAAATTATTGTGAATTTTAAAATAAAAATGAAACAACTCATATCAATTCAATTGATGCTCAAAAATTTTGGAAATCTCTCTAGATTTATATTATAGTGTGAAACATCATGGTGTATATATTTTTTATTGTATTATTCTAATAACAAAGAATCAACATTCTATGGTTGCAAATTAATTTAAAAAAAAATTTAGTCAATATTTTAGAAATTTTTCTATATTTTAAGTAGAATTACAAATGAATAGCTGAAGGGTATCAAAGAACTAATTTTTAATAGAAATCTATTGTTTTTTGCAATTCAATATCTATGTGAAAATTTTCATTGCTAAGGTTTTTCAAACCCAAAACAAGACTCCAAAACCTTTCAATTGAATATTAGTGGTAGCGTAAAGAAAACAAAAGACCTAGTTAATTTTAGTAGTAGTAGTCAATCATGTAGAATGATGTAAGCATACCTCCTATTTCTATAAAATTTATATGCTCGCTCATATCATATCTACAAGTTATATGCTTTTTACTTTATCAAATAATCTTTAACTTGTACATAAAATTCTTTCATAATTAGAGGCACAAAACTACTTCAAAGTACTTCAAAGTACCGAAAGCAAAGGCAAAATCTTCATTGATATTTATTTTTTAACAAATCCAATTGTAGGATCCTTTGGTTAGCTTGTTCAATTACATTATTCAAAAAATTTAGAATAAATATCCCCATCGATTGCAAATTCAACATGCCTAAACTTCAAAATGTAGTTTTTTCTAGCCCTTCTAAAAGGTGAATTTTGTCTTTCAACGTTTTTAGAAGAAAAAAAAGTATGTCCTATAATTTTCACATTTTATGAATATATTAGAAAAAGGTTTGAAAAAATATATAAAATATTTAAATTTAAAAAAATCATATTAAATTTTTTTAAATTGTAAAGTGGAACATGTTATTGAATGAAAGATTAAACTAATATGCTAATAATTTTTGGAAGAATTTGATAACTAATAATCCCAGTGGTGAGAATGTTCTAGTAGAGATTAACCTCTAAAGGTCGGAGACTATGTTTTCACCAAAACCGCTCCAAAACTGCAATTTCTAATACAAATACCAAATTTGTCTACATTGTCTTTCTTTTGTCCCTGGGAAAATCCGGGCAGTTGCACTTTACAAGGTCACAAAGGTATGAAAAAATGCCCAAAATGGTGATTACTCTTTGGATTCATTCTTCACGGCAAGTTGGCTATATGCTTGAAAAATTTCAGATCATTTGGAATTGTACAACATCATACTACTAAAATCATAACTCCCTCTGTTACCATTAATAATAGGGACTCATGCTTGCTATGCTACACATTCATTGTATCACATATTAGTAAAATTTTGATATATTTGAATAGAATTCATGATAATGATTTCAATAAGTCTTTGAAATAATTATTTTTAATATTTTATAAAAATATTTCTAATCATGCATACATAAAAATAATATTTTCACACAATGTTATATTACAGAAATAGAGTAGTAGTTGGCAATCACCTCTGTGATATCACTTTTACAGCTTTTATGATTTCAAAATTCTATTGCTACTACCAAATGATTTGAGAAATTTATTCAATTGAAGCGATTTTGGATTTCACAACAATTAAGTTGTTCACGAAGTTTTTGAAATTTACAAGTTTTCTTTTCAATTCACCAAGTTTTTGGGTTGCCATTGTTCGTAACAATTGAGTCACTTTTGAATGCATTACAATAAATGTGTATCTTTTACAGTATTCATCATTGCATATATTTCATTCATCATTCAATAAATTTCTATTGTACATTTCAATATATGCTTACTTATAAACAAAAGTATACAAAGATTTTAGTCATTTTTATTTGAAGATTTATTGAAATTTTTATTTTGCATTTTATCTAATACATTAAAATTCTAATAAAATTCTAATGATGAATGCGTAGCATAGCAAGCGTCAACCGCTAGTATAAGGAAAAAATAGTAAGTAGAAAGAGGTAGAGAATGATTCAAAACACTAAGTTGTTAAGAATTTAAATTCTGAAATTAAAAAATGCCAATCCCAGCGGTTGTAATGTTGTAATAAACAATCTACACCCAGTATTTTTATTTATTTTTTAAATATTGAAAATTGAGTTAACTATGGGACTTCAAAATTTGTTTTAGAGTAGAAATTCCATAACTACCCTCTAACTAAGACTCCTCATAACTTTTGATTCATTGATCGAAATGGAATGATTCAAAGCTTCCCCCGTATATAAAAATCTAAAGCACCAATTTCAAATTTTTTTTTTTTGAAGAAGAAGTTTTTTCAGCTGCCTGGGCTGCCCGCCGACCACTGAAAATGACATATCATGCAATAATTTTTTATCCACGTAGTCAAAAGTTACGAAAATTGTTGGGCCTTAAAGCTACTCCTCGGGCACATCTTGAGTAAAAATTTCAAAGAAAAAAAAATTAAAATTCCGTTCGTAATGAGCTGCCCAAAATTGCTATGTTGTCAAAAGCGGTGTTTGGTCCTTTAGGGGTTAAATATAAATTTTTTATTTTTTAATTGAGAGCAAAAGACGACTTTATATATTTTTTTCTACCTTCACTACCCACAAAATAAAACTCTTCCTAACTTTTACCTCATTATTTAGTATCAATCTATATAGTCTCCAAAAAACAATTAATAAAATATTTTTTGCTATGAAATTTTTTTTTAAACTTCTATTTTTGCAATACTTATAAAAATGCCATGAAACAAAGCTTCACACATAGATTATAATGAGTGGCATCCATCTTAAGAAATTACTACAAAAAAAATCCAAATTATTAAGTTAATAAAGTCTTCCCAAGTTTTCAAAAGCCCAAAGTGGGCTACTTGGTCCTTTGGCGGGGGGGTACACTTTTGTATACAGCTTGGATTACGGAGGTACTCCGTAGCATTTTTAAAACTATTAAAACTATTACTGGACATAATACATACGACAAAGCTCCTTTGTGACTTAATCACTCATTCAAAATTATAATGATGATAATCATCCAGTCGGCACCCAGAATGGATGAAATTTACCTGTTCATAAAACCAGGCAGCCACTGGAGTTGGGTTATGCGTGGCTGTGGATCGCCGTGTCAGTCGCAGTAAATGGCCATCTTTTCAAAGGGAGTTTTCTTCTTAAAAAAATTGAATGGCCATCGGCGTCTGAGGTGGTTGCTAAGTTATTCGGTCCGCAATGAATGAAGGTCAGTCGATTCCTGTTCAGTTATTCCCAAAAAAAATGCAGAAAAAGAGAAACCAATGGCCGCACATTTGGGTTTTAGTTTTTAATTTTTTTAAAACATGGGCAATTTCCACCACACATTTGAGTTTCATTTAACAAATAGAAATGAAAGGGCACACTTACTAGAGCATCGCCACTATGGCTTAGTACACATTTGGGTTCCATTTTACCCTTAAACGTCGAAGGGTGACCTTGGAAATCATCCCTTCCTATCACTATGTGAATCATTGGCTTAAAAAATAGTAGAAGCATTCATTTGAAGTCAAACTGTTGTAGAAAACTTTCTCATTTCACAACAAAATTCTGAGGATGAATAGTTGCGCTTTTGTCCTACTAGAAGGAATCTTTGTCATCTATTGGATGTTGGACGTCCGTGTTGACGTTTATGGGTTAACAAATGGGACTCCACGCTCCTCACCTAGGAGCCAAAACAACCCCCACCATAATGTTGGGTATGTCAAGTTTTCTTGTTTTGTCCTCAACTTTGCATACATGGTAAATTTTCAACAAGGCTCAAAGTTAACTGCTTTTTTAGTGTTTGTTGTGTCCTAAGATAGGAGGTCCATAAAATCGCCCACCTAATAGCTGAAACGAAATTTTTGGAAGGTGAAGTTTTTTGAAATACTTTTCAATTAATTCTTCTTAAAAGACAAGTGGCATTTGCATTTAATCCAAGTCGTTTCATATTTATGAAGCTCTTTGGAAGTAGTTTTGAAATTTTGAAGTTGAAATAGTATAGGACCCTAAAATCACCCTACCTCCTAAAAGTTACATTGTTTGTTTGTTTGTTACATTGTTTGTACATTGCTAAAGGCTATGGAAAAAAAATGTACAAATAGTGTACATTTGAGGAGATGGGAGGTTTTAGAGCCCATACGCTTTTAGAATCTTCTACCTTGGCTTTACTATCTTCAGACCTTGGAGCTTGTCAGATAAATAGTTGTAGCTTGTTGCAGTAACTCCAAGTTAGAATTTGATTTTGTAAAAAATAAAAAATGTAGTAGTTGTGCTGGAGAATGCAAAATACAAGGATGGGATAGGGTGCTCTAGCTAGCTACACTACGGATAAATTCATAATTTTGGGTGCGCTTAACTGCGGAACAAGTTTTGCCAACACCACAACGGAGGGGCTTTTTACCGTCTTGTAAATGGCCTTTTGGGCTTAAAATTTTGAATTTTGATGCTTGTTATGTGTGTGTTTTATGTCTATTTGTTAAACTGTGTAGTTGTTTGTAGCCTAATTTGGTAGTGTCTGTGTGTGTTTTTACCTATTATAGGAAAAATAAACCTAGTTGGAGGTGAGGGCTAGATGGTCTTGTTGACAAATGTACAGTTCCAAATTGGGTAGTGGTGGGTGGTTAGTCGTCTTCCTCGTTTTGGTGACTGTCAAGTTTAGGATTCCTATTAGGCTTGGTTTTGGAGTCATTCTCTTTACCCATTGTTGAGAGACTTCCAATGCAGGACTAGCCCAAAGTTGGATGTGCTTTGTTTGTTTGTCGTGTGTGTGTGTATGTGTGTGTTAAATTGGAAGTTATGTGTGAAGGAATGTGAAGAGTGTGGGAATCCTAGTGGAAAGGAAGAGAAGTTATAATCAAATTGGAAAGTATGATGTGATGATGATAGAATTTATAAAGTTAGATCAAAAGAAAATATCATATAGAGTTTAAATTGTGAAACAATTTTGTATATATTACAACAGTGATGTATTCACCAATTGGAAGTAATATGAATTTTTTTTTTGATTAAGTATGTGTAACAAATGTGATGTATGTCTAACATTTGTATGTCTAACACATGTGTAACAAATGTGAGCAATTGGGTTGGAAATAGATCCCCAATTGGAGCTAGAAACCAAAGATCATTTCTTTACTAATATGAAATTCCCATTGATAAGCCTCCCTTAGAACGAACTTATTATACTAAATGGGTAATTTACGAATAGGTAATTCTTCTTCTTCAACACGTCCCAACCCAATATAGAGGGCAAGATGGGCCCATGGCTTTTTGTTGTTCCAACCCTACATAGAAGGTAGAGGTGGCGATACTCTTAACTCTATAAAGATATTTCATGCGTGGACTTGGTCAAAATTCAATAGATTTCTATGTCTAAAACATAATCTCATTTTTTCATAATTAGAAACATCAAATTGAATTTTATATGATTTGAAAAAAATCCTTACAGATATCATAGTAATTATAAAAATACTTAAAATAATATAAATTTAAAAAATAAAAATAAAAATGATAGTGACAAACATCATGGTATAATTGATACATTCTTTGAGATTATATGAAGAAAAACTTGATAGAGATAATTCAACAAGTGTTGTATTATGAGTTTTTAAGATACCATCTTGAAAACATCACAAAAATTACAGTTTTAACAATTTTGAAAAAAATTAATTCAAATGGAATAAAAAGTAGATGATTGGAGCTCTATTTTCTCATTGAAGCTTAAAAACATTCTACCATCAAGAACTATGTGAAAATTCAAGTTTTGACTTTCAAAATGCTGAAGGGACTTGTATTGTCCTTAAACCCTTAAATGCAGCAACAGATTCAAAAACAACAAACATATTTTTTTTCAAGTGAATCTCCTAGAGTTCTAAGCACATTTTTGGGACCACCACCACCACCACCACCACCTGCTGAACATGAGAACCACCACCACCCACCTCTTAGAGAATCTAAACTTCCCAAGTGTTGTTCTATGCTCAACCAATCGCCCATCAATGCCAAGTAGGGGCTCTCTTATAAAGAGCCGTAGGAAATACCGTTGGCTACGACGCCTGCACTGGGAGAGCATATTTTTTTAATAAAAGGATATTATAAGCCTTGTAGGCACCATTCCCGTGCTTATTTTTGTGTTTGCATTGGAACAACTCACTTTAAGGATTCTATGGTCATTCATTGGACACAAAACGTCCGCGGTGTCGTTTATGGGTTACTAAGCTTCTTTGAACCCCCCGGGCCTTCCGTGAAGAAGAATCTTATTACCGAGGCCACCACCTAGACGCCTACGCTCTCTTCTCTTCCGTCTCTTCCATTTGATTCCCCAAGGACGGGGTGTCAGTCGGGGGCTCAAGTCCGGAACGTGGCTTCCTGCTTCTCCGTCTTCTTCCGCTTCAGTTCGTGGCTACCCAATAGGTGCTTTCACTGTGACACTGACAGACCTCCCCCCATGACGTGGAAGATGCAAAAAAAGGACCAGAAAAGGACTTGCTTGTCCTTGTCGCAGAATAGCTAGACACGCCTAGCACGCGCAGTGGGCAGGATTCGACGGTTTTATCCACAGCCAGACGGACTCTGCCACCACTTCGCTTCGGGTTTCAATTCCACTTTTAAAATCTCCAGTCCTTGATCATTGGCAATGGAATCCGCCCGTTTCACTCGCTGCTTACAAAAAAGTAAAAAAAAGTAAAATGAAAAAGTAACAAAAAAAATTTCCAGGCTGCTTTATGATGTTGGGGGAACACATGAGTGTGTGAGGTTCCCTTTGACTTTCCCGTTCACACAGCCGGATGGGTCGATCCATTCGAGGTTCTTACTGCTGTCCAATACCATTTGGGGGACTCCGCCTCCACCTGGCCGGATTCGGCGGCAAGGGAGAATTGACCC
Organism: Antitrichia curtipendula; assembly: GCA_951230915.1. Lineage (NCBI taxonomy): Eukaryota > Viridiplantae > Streptophyta > Bryopsida > Hypnales > Leucodontaceae > Antitrichia > Antitrichia curtipendula. Next base: position 30,900,182 of record OX579636.1, read on the forward strand.
CTTTTCCCACCCTGAAAGGGAAACATTGGAAATTATTATTTACGGAGTACTATCGATGATAAAAATGAAATTGGATTCGGCATGATAAAATTCAGATTTGATCCAGATAGCGGGAATAGTCAAGATATGTTTAAATAACCAAGGATAAATATGGAGCAATTTTGTTCATTTATGGGTTTTGTCCTTTGCACTAGGGAGATTATGGTATTCATTCTTGCAATAGACTATGGTTTTTGAATCCGAGTTTTCAAATCCTATCTACAACTGCATTCACACTGCACACCATGGTTAGGGATTGGTCAAAGTGGATAGAGCTTCACGGGCACTCCATTCTTGTTATTTCATGATTCAAAAAACTTTAATTTTTAGTTTTTCTTGCATATCATTGATTCAATGTTTTCTTTTTCTTTAATTTCTCTACTATTCATCATCAATAAACTAATATTATTCATTATGTAGGATAGAGCCGGTCAGCTATTCTCGTAGTCAATGTGGAAGCTACATTGAGGTCCTCTTTACATTACAATTCTAATGATCAAAGTTAACCTTGTGGAACTATCCTTCAAGTAAAAAAAAAAATTGGAAATTGAGCTAAAAAAACAAATCAAATACATAATTTTTCCAAGAAAATGCTCTTATTGTCTAACTACAAAATAAGATGTTCCATAATATTTCAATCACTTATCCAAATAAAAGAAACCAACTCTTTTTATATTAGAATATATGTTCTATAAAAAATAAAAATTTAAAGATTTTATTTTCTCTTTTTGTGTATTTTTGTTTTTGCCCACTCTCAACTATTTTGAGTTTTGAGTGGCATAATTTTTGCTTCAAAATGAAAATTACATTATTAGAAAATTCATCTACTTTTTCTATCTTGAAAAATAGTTTAAGAAAATCATGCCAAAAATTTAGGGCACAAGAACCTAGTACTTGAACTTTTAAGTGTCCCTTGAAAGGACAATTGGAACTTTAGGGGGTAAAAAATAAACAAACACATTGAAAAGCATTATTAGCTATAAGTAGGGGGGGAAGGGTTTACATTAATGAAAGCTGTTTTTCCAATAAATGATAGGACCTGTAAATTAATTCTTTTTTGAAAGCAAACAAAAGGACAAATTCAATTGTAAGAGTTTAAAGATTCAACAAACATATTAAATAGATAAGAACCATTGACATTAAACAATCAATAAGTATGTACGACAATCATCAACAACCAAAATGAAAGTGACAACACTTGCAAACGGTATGCTTCATCAATTATATATTTTCTTCTATGATAGGGACTAAATTATGTTTTTTGCACAAACCTCAAGGTTTAAACCTTGGTATCATTGCATAAGCATGTCAATTTAAAGCATGATTCCTTTGGGCATGGGTATGTAGTCTTGGTATCATTCTTCAATTCTCTTCAGATTTGAGGTGAGACCCTAGGCAAACAAACTCTTAACCCCTCAAGGTTTAGAGAGCTTGTGAGTCGGATTTGTTCAAGAAAGAAACATGCGTTGAAATTCAATTGAAAGCAAAATTTGAAGATATATTTTGGCGATCTAATAACTGTACAATCTTGGAGCGAACTTCTATGTTCTGGCACCTTCAAAATTTTAGCAAAAATTTCTTCATAGTTTAAGAGATAAAGTATGTGCATCTAAAGGTAACACTCTCCTAATTGTGCTGCCTATATACAATTGTTCAAGATTTCAAGAGTGTCACTTTAGGTGCACATACTTTAACCTCTAAAGGACCAGCATGTGATTTTTGGCAGTATAGAAATTTTGGGCAGGTACCTGTGACTAGAAATTTGCATATTTTGGGATGAAATTTTAAAAGTAGTTGTGCATGAGGAATATCTTTTATATGCACTAACTTTCATGACATTTGAAAATACAAGTCAAAAGTTATGGCCTAACATGTTAATTTTTTTCCGGACGAGCAATTCAGGTAGATCAGAAAAAATCACTTTTTTCAAAAACAAAAATTTGAAATTGGTTTTCTAGAGTTATATATACATGGAAAGTTCTGAATCATTCCATTTTGACCAATGAGTCAAAAGTTATGAGGAATTCTAGTTTGCAAGTAGTTATGGATTTTTTACTCTAAAATAAACTTTGAAGTCCTTTATCTTACTCAATTTTCAATATTTTTTGAAAAAAATAAAATCATAGGATTCATATTGTTTATTACAACATTGCAACCATTGGGATTGGAATTTTTCAATTCCATATCTAAAATCTTAACAATTTTGTATTTTGAATCATTCTCTACTTGTTTCTAATTACTATTTTTTTCCTATATGTTGTGCAATTCCAAATGATGTGAAAATTTTTAAGCATGTAGCCAACATGTCTAGGATAAAGAATCCAAAGTAGCACCACCATTTGGGGCATTTTTTCATGGAAAAGTGAGCTTGTGAAGTGATTTTGAATGCTTATATCTTGTGAAGTCTGATTTTGCAGGGCCAAAAAATGATTTTAGTGAATTTGAATGCTTATATCTTGCAATCCACACGGTGAAAATTTCTGAAATTTTTACCACATGTTCTCAAGTCAGCATACTACTCTAACATACGGTTATGTGTGTAAAAAAAATATTTTTTTCAAAAAATTCATACTTATATTAGAAATGGCAATTTTAGAGCGTTTTTGGTGAAAACATAGTCAAGGAACTTAAGGGGTTAAATATTATTCAAAAGTTCAAAAATGTTTTTTTTACCCCAAAACCCGGTTAGTTTCACTTCAGGTGGGATTTGGTACATTTGGAATTGAGTTTATTTTGCTCGTGTTTAGTTTAGTTTTTTGAAACACATGGACAAATTCCATTGATAAAAGAAAAAAAATTGCTTGTGTTTTTTGGAATTCTGAATCCTTCATAAGTCCCCGACGTGCTGTAAAATTTTCAAAGTGTTTGGAATTCTAGAACATATAGCCATTCGAAATATAAAGTAGTTGACATTCAGTTAAGTAGCCAGGGCATGGGTCGGCATGGACCGGAGTCAGAGCTGGTCTAATAGGCTGGTCTAGGCTGTCTAGCCTTGCTGAACCCAGTTTGTTTTTGTTTTTGACAACGGAACCCAAAATTCTCAAAGCTGATCCATGCTGTCCTACCAACTGCCCTCCTTCATGTGGGCAAAAAACAAAAAACAATTGGACGTACTGCCCAAATTTCTTGCCCAGACTGCCCATGTTGAGGGTAAAACAACCAATCATGCACTCTTTATTTATTTCTTTATCCAACAATTCAAAAGCTTTGCAAATTTATTTTCCTGAAAGCCACTCCTTGTCTACATGATGTGAACAAAATCTCAGAGCAAACAATACAAACAACTGTATTCGTACTTGCCTACCCAAAATTGCTAGCTATGGTACCAAACAATGGTCCTGTAAGGGGGTTAATTTACTCCATCCAACCAACCTACACGCATCGTTGGAGTTTTTTCACTCGCTCTTCTCTTCAAAAAAAATTGCTCTGTCCATCCAAACTAAGTTTCCCTTGCATCATTGTTCATTTTTTTTTAAATATTTTTAGAGTTTGAGCCTTGTGAAGAACCGACCACTAGAGTAGAGCAAAACCTTCCCAAGAAGAATTGGATTTCGAAAAAAACTGAAGTTCCCATTTCATTTGTGTCAAAATGAAAATGAAAATGAAAATGAAATGGCAACTGTGTTTAATCTGCCGGTGTGTGGCAACTGCAATGCCTTTGGGAACTTGGGAACTTGGGATTAGGCAGCCAGGGCTCAGGTCAACGCCTGCGCGCATGCCATGCAGCCCAAACTTAATTTGCAATGGGGACTGGGCGGGGCAGGGGCGAGGGGGCCTTCCTGGGGACCATCCCGGCACCTTCCTCCCCTGCTTCGTCTGCTGCCCATTTTCAGAAACTCGGCCTTCGGGGAATCTGGACCATGTTTAATCTGCCGGTAGGAGTATGTTTAGCCGGTTCCCTCCGTCATCAACGAAGGACCCACGGAGACCGGGAGCGGGGAGCCCCACCGAACTACTGCCGGCAGGTCGTGCTACAGGAAATTGAGTTGTTTCTCCTTTTTCTTTTTCTTTAACTTGGATCTTCTGGAAAGATTTGATTGGGTCTGTCCTTTCCTTTGGACAGAGAGTAGGGCATCGACTCTCACTGTGGTTTATGAATTTGAGTTTCCAATCCTATCTTCACATGACACAATGCTACTAGAGGAGGTACGACTAGTTGACCCCCCTTATTTGATTGGTTGGATTGGGGGTGGGGGTGGGCCGCCAGGGCCTACTCTAAGATAAAAAGGCAAAAAGAGGGGGAGGGGGAGGGAAAAAAGGAAAAAGGAGGGGGAAGAGGAAAAGAGGGGAAAAAAAAGAGAAAAGAAGAAGAAGAAGTGAGATTTTAAATCAATTAAAAACAAAACTTTAACATCAATACCTTAAAGAAGAAAGTTTGACCTCTTAATTCATTATCAATCAAGATTGTGGAGGCTTAGCATCCTTGGCATCATGTA
>OX579636.1:30904856-31006698 GCA_951230915.1 Antitrichia curtipendula
TATCTAAATCATCATAGTTTTACATGTATGATAAATTTATATATTAAATAAAATACACATAAATTCTAACATGAGTGCCTTAAGCCCTTAACATTGTTAACAAGCTCCTCAACTAATCAATGGTCCATGACTTGCAGATTGTCCTCCTAGACAGACAGATCAAGGTAATGTCTAATATGTTTGACACTTTGTTAAATAGACCCCCCTCGTTTATCAATCATGCATTACAATTGAAAGTATTTGAAATATATATTCTACAACTTTTGAATATGATTTTCTAGATATTTGACATTTTTTTAGTAAAAGATTACTCATCAAACTTCTATCACGTGTCAAGAAGTTAAGGCCAAAACTGTCTAAGAATTTTTCCCCAAAGGACCAAAGTCCCCTCAGAGGACACTTGGGGTTTCAGGCATGCTCATGTGACCTGAAATTTGGACTTGATTTTCTTAAACCTTTTTTGAGGATAGGGAATCATATTAGATTTCTAAAAATATAATTTTATTTCAATTGGTGCCCAAGAGCAAAAGTTATGCCATTCTAAGTCTTAAAAGCAGTTTGCTGTGCAGAACAAAAAAAAACACAAAAATGAATTTTTAAATTTTAAATTTTTTCTGAAAGATCATGTTGTTTTTCTACATTTGAAGCTTTGATTAATTCTATTTGGACTAATAAGGAGAAAGTTATGGACAATCTCGTTTTTAGACAATCTAGGCATCTTAAAAAAACAAAACCTTATAGTATTCATTTTTGAATGCAATTTTCTATTTTTTTTCCATTTTTTTTTATAGGGTGAAGTTTGTTTGCAAGAAGAATCTCACCATTGGAATTATGATGTTTCAATTCTTAGAGCTATTAACAATTTAGAGTTTCATTCAATCTTGAACCTACTTCTACTTAACAATTTTTTTATGAATGGAAATCAAGTTTTGATATTTTGAAAAAAAAATTCCAACTCTCAACTAAAATGTTCAACAAAAAAAAAATTAACTTATGATCCATAGTGCAAAATAATTCCACAAATGGCAATCAAAGTCATCTAAAATTACAAGCCAACATTAAAAAAAAATTATATTTCCAACTTCAAATGCTAATATCTTCCAATCCGTACGGTCAAACTCCAGTCATTTTTACCACATAATCTAAGACAAGTGAAGTACAAGATTCTAAAAAAAAAATTGTTTTTTTGGGTGATCGTAGCAGACATGGCAATTTTGAGTGTTTTTTAGCCAAAAAATGCCTTGTTCCTTTAGAGGTTAAAATATATTGAAACTAATACAATAAATTCAACATCCAACTAAAAAAATATGTAATTATTGTACCAAAGAGTTGCCTCTTGAAATCCTCTAGCATGGTAAGATAGGAGGTTTTAAAAGCGCACAGGCTCTAAAATTGCCCACCTCCTCAAATGTATACTACTTGTACATTTTTATTTTTTGTAGCCTTTAGCAATGTACAAACAATACACATTTGAGGAGGTGGGTGATTTTAGAGCCCAATGCCATTTCAACTTCAAAATTTCATAACTAATTCCATAGAGCTCCAAAAACTATTAAACGACTTGGGTTAGATGCCAAGTTCACTTGTCTTTTTAAAAATATTTCAAAACTTTTCACCTCCCCCAAAATCAGTTTCAGTTCTTAAATGAGCGATATATGGACCTAGTACCTTATCATTGTTGCACACAAAGATGTAGCCTTCCAAGGAAGGATTTTCGCAGGGGCAACAATTTAAACCGCTTGTCAAGCTTCACCATGATCTGAAGCAAAGTGTTGCCATTGAACACTCCTGTCATACCGGCCACGTCACTAAATAATAATGCTGCAGCAGCAGGTGGTAATTTTTGTTGATCAGGCTCTAAGGAATTGAAAAAATTGATTTGCAATTGGTCACCAGCAAGAGAGGGAATAAAAATATTGTGGTGAGAATCTGCCCCTGCAAGGCCAGGGTGGACAGTTGACAGTGGACAATCGTTCAGTTGACACCCAGTGTCATCCAACATGTCGTCACTTTAAAGCATTTGTCCTACTTTGTCCTATCTAAGAGTGAGACCCCACGGGGGGTGGGGGTGGGGGTTAAAATTCAAATGTTTTATTCTTAATTTGATTTGCTTTTTATTTTTTTGCTTGAGTATCATTAATTTAATGTTTTATTTGTTTTATTTTACAACTATCCACTGTCAATAAACTAATCGATTGTTGTTTATCTAGAACACATTGTTCTTGTTTATAAAAAAAAATAACCTCATAAGAATCTTGGGAGGGAGGTAGATGTAGATTTTGATCTTTTGGAGCAAAATGAATCATAGCAAGAATGGAATTTAGACATCAAATATTTATTTTTGCAAGTTTTGGTTTCCTCCCCATCCCTGCACATGAAGTCATTTTTAACCTTGTACAATAATCGTGAAGCTTTGAGTGACCATGCTAGTCATATTGTATATACTTTGATAGAATAGACAAAAATTGTTTTTTCAACATACTTGGATGTACTTCATTTGTTCATGTAGCTCCAACAATAAGCTCTTGAAAATGTTCTTAATCCACCTAGTGGATGCCGGCTTTCTTTTGGGTCTCCGTTTTTGCTAAATACAACTTTGATTTCAACTCCTACTTCTTGGTACCAAAACTTCAAGATTTGGGACATAGTGGGAAACTCCAAGCTCCAATTTTCAATTCTCCACCAATCAAATTTTAGAAATTTGATGGAACGAGGAATGTAGTATGAATTGGTCTCAAGGTGGACTTCTATGCACAAAAATCACCCCAACTTTATAGAAGAGACAAAAAAATTATGCATGGAAGAATACAATATTTGAGAGGGAAGAATTGTTGGTTGGTAAAATTTTAGAGAAAGGCTCCCTCAAAGTGGAAGAGGCTACTAATTTTAACATTGGGCTTGAGCTTTTTGGTTGCTTTTATTTTGGCAACAAGTTAAAACTATTCTTTAACCCCCAAAAGACCATTTGAAGGTTTTGGAAAATTCCTATAGTCTCAATTTTTTGTATGATTTTTGAATTTTTTTTGAAGATAGAAAAATACATTAGCTTTCTAAGAATATAATTTTTATTTCAATTGGTGCTAGGAGCAAAAGTTATGCCATGCAAAGCTCAAAATGGAATTTTCTAGTCTATGGTACCAAAAAACCTCAAAATTAAAATATTATAATTTTGTGTTTTAATTGAAATTATTTTTGTCTACATGAAAAACTTTGATTCATTCCAATTTGATTAGTGATGTGAAAGTTATGAAACTTTTTGTTTAATGGGCAATCATTGTATCTTTTTGAAAAAATAACCTACTTAATTTGTTTGTAAACTCAATTTTCACAATTTAAAAAAATATCTGAAAAGCTTAAATTCTCTTGCTACAATAATGTCACCATTAGAATTAGTATTGTTTCAAATCCATCTCATATTAGAGCTATCAATGATTTAGTTTTTTTGTCTATCTTGCACCAACTTCTACTTTCCAATTTTTTAAAGAATAAAAATCAAATTTTTTTCTACTTTCCAATTTTTTTCCCCTTAGATTCTCTATTCAGTTCTTCAACATAACTTCTTTAAAAAAAAATTCAAATCCATAGTACAATAATTTTAAGTTAAGAAGATTCAAAGTCTTACAATCTAGTCATGCTAGGAGCAAAAACACTAGTTTTCTTCACTTTAAATACAATTATCTTGTAGTCCATAAGGTGAAAGTTTTTGAAATTTCTACCATATAATTTATACTAGTCTAGTGCCATATTCTACAGTTAGATATATGAAGAAAACTCGGAAGAAAACAATTTTCAAAGTTTTTTTGCTCTTTGCAATAGAAAGGACAATTTTGAGTGTTTTTTGATGAAAAAATGGGCTTGGAACTTTAGAATGCTTTAGTACTTTGACTGAACAAGAACAACACTTTAAGGTTTAAAAATTTTCAATTTTCATTATAAATTTGAATTTTCATTATAAATTCTATGTAAGGATTCGAATCTAAACTACATCCAAAAACTAAAATCATCAAAAAAGTTTTTTAAAATAGAGGTATATTGAATCATCTAAAAAATATTATTAAATAATTATGTAAACTATATAATTACTGAAACGTGAGATGCAAATGATCCACTTTAAACCTACAGTACATCAGTTTCCATCATGTACATGTCTTCTATGAAAAGTCCAATTTGTACCAAATTATCTATGGGTTGCATCAATAATTGCACTAGTAATCCAACAATTTTTTCCATAGCTAATGCATGGCCTTTGTAAATAATTTCAAGGCAATCACACCTTTATAATTTGCATAAAATGCATGTTATCAAAAAAAGAGTCAAAAATTATTATATTTATAACTTTTAAAAACCATTTGAGGTTTGAACATCAAGGTGATATTTGAAAATGAAAAAGAAACCCTAATATAATATGAATATGAAAATATTACATGGCTTTATTATATTATTGACTTGACTATAGAACTATGTTACTTTCAAATATCATCTTCATTGTTATCAATGAAACTTTTATAAATAGTGGACATAGTGCACTATGAAGGAAAACTATTTCAAAGTCAAGATTTGAAGAACATGTATGGTATTATATATGTTCATCTTTGCATTGTTTTAAAAAGGCTCAAGATGTTTTTTGGATGTTCTATTACATTACAACTATGTTGCGCCATATGTAGAGATAAAGACATTTCATACTAATGATTTAAGGTCATAATGGTAATACTTCAATAAGAAAAGTACACAATAAAATCAAGCGGCAAAAGTTTAGTATTAATATTATTAACTTACTAATAAACTCTTTGGCTACAACACTATACTTAAATGCTTTCTATCTTATAGTGATTTTTGAAAAGTTTTAGGCTCGCCTTAATTTTATATTTCTTGTACCTTGTGATACATTTGGAACAAGTAAATAGATGCATAGGGGAAAAATAAGATTGCATTCAGTACACCCTATCGGGCACCCTATATGTCGCAATACATCACATATTCTAAATGCAAACTTGTATGATGATCAATGATTACTTGGAAGGCTTTTAAAGCCTAGTTAGATAATTTATAAGCAGATAAACAATTCAAAGGTTTGGAGAAGGTGAATTCTACACTAGTTGCAAATGCTCGTGAAGTTCATTTTGATAATCATCAACCTATGGTCAAACCATTCAAAATAAATTATTAATCAAATTAAGGGGAATGATCAAAGTCACATTAGATTCAAAAGTAGCTTGTAGATATGTTTGGTAAATGAAACTATTGAAAATAGCTCAAATTTGAAGTTATATGGACATTTCCAAATCAATAATCGAGTGACTAAATTTGCAATAATCTAATTCTTGCAAATGTAAGTAAATCAAAGAAATTCAATTTGCAAAATTAGTCAAAAACTCACTAAGACCTTTTAAATAGTGTTGCAACAATATATTGTCTCTTCGTGTAATTTACAAAAACATTATCATTTTTCTTTGATTGCCAAATCAACTCAAATACTAATATAGCCTTTGTATAAGTTCATTGAAAATCATCTTGAGCTTTGAGTAAATGAATTTTATATTCTTCTTCTCAAAATACATTGAAAATTAGATTAGTTTTTCACACCAAATTCTAACTAGCGAAATTGGAGAATGTGGTAGTGTTTCATTAAGATTTTATATTTCTATATAAGGCATGGATGAAGTTGCCAATTATAGATGAAAAATGCATGAATATACTTGAAAGGCATTTTTTAATTAGTCCAAAAAATGATTGGGTGTAGAAATATATGCAACATTAAATTTTAAGTAACTGCCATCACTATATTTTTTGATAAATTATTAAAAAGGTATATTACATACTAGTAGGATGATTGGAGGTATAACAATCTATATTGGATATGTATTAGAATGTGTTGAATTTCGCAATCAAGTTGAAACGCATTGATTGTATTTAGGACAAAAATTTGAACCTCATTTGAATATACTAAATTAAATTTTTGAAAACTTAAATACACAAGAATATGTGTGTGTTCATATAAAACCTTTTAAATCTAAAAATGTTTTCATAATTTGAAGCCTTTTTGTCAAAAGCTATGGACAAAGTTCAGAAATGGGTTGTTAAAATGAATCTAGTATTTTTCTAAAAGACTTTGTCTATAATCTTTAACTAAAGATTTTAAAATACAAACAATTTTTTTTTAGTTAAGTGGTAACTTGATTAAGTACATTTTCCTAAGTGGTTAAGTTTTATGAAAATTTGATAAACTATGTTCAAATGAGGTCTGGCCTATTACCATGAATAAAACTACGATTTTTTTTTACTCAAGATGGCAAATTATTACTCACATTCACTAGGGCATCAACTACTATTAACTATCATGTTCCAAAATTGCCTTCAAAGCATTCAAATATTTTTACTAGTTGAATAGAATCTCCTTCACCAATTAGATTACACAATTCTATTTCCAACTTCAATTGCTATTCCTAACCAATTGTTAAATGAAAAATATTTTTGAAAGAAATTTGATGCCATATTATTGCCACTTGGGTTTTGAGGGATTGTTCAAATCTTCACTTCACAAGGTTACATCCAACGAAGGGTGACACCTCTAACTTTTGCATAGTCATAGGTGGAGAGTTGCTATTATGTGAGGCTAGGAACATGAGCCTATGAGCCTAATAGACCATGCACCTAATACTATAGGTGTCTATAGTATTGAAACCTTTTATAATTATAATATAATTATGTTATAAATACTTAAATTATAAGTGTTTATGTTAACAACACCATCAAATGGTTGCATGATATCTATTTATATGTATGTTTAAGGCTCACATGCTCGCATTTTCATGCTCACATATTAGCATCGTTGGTCATGGGTGTAAATAACCACATGTTTTCACACATTGTCTCATAACTTTGTTTACCAAAGAGGCCAAGGACTTTTTTGCATCCCTTGGAAAGGGGACTCCTCCTCTGAACAAAATTATCTTCTTTAACTCCTTAGTCAATTTGAGGGTTGAGGATTGCTAGCATGATGAGCCTAGGATCTTGGGCTCATGAGCTTAAGAGTAGTTACCTATGTTATAAGCACCTTCCATAGTTATAGGACCTTCAAATGGTTGTAGAGTACCTACTTACACCTAGACTCAAAGCTCATAGGCTCGCATTTCTAGTCTCACATGCTAGCATCGTTGCTGCCACACCTAATCCTTGAATTAACTCATAAGCTCCTCCTAGACATCTAGCAAAGCATAATCAGCCTTCCCCCGCCTGGATTGGGTTGTTTGATGCAATGTTCAATCTGCATCCCCAGCCCTGCCGCTGCTTTGCTTTTCCGAGGACTTCTCCCAAGTGAAAGGGAAAGAGTCCACAGCTCAGTTCCCAACTGTTAGGAGCTGCGGGAAGTGTGCGGAAGACAGCGTGGGGCGACACCGCAGAGGGTGTGAGAGGCAGGAGGACCATGGCAGCAAAAAGCGGCAACAACTCAAGCTACAAATCAGCACAACAACACCATCAGTCCGACTTGACCTCCTATCATGAGGGCCAGGCCTGGAAACCCGCTTGGAAAAAGTCACCAGGGCAGCACCAACATCGCCAGCCAGATTCAAGTTCTCAACTTCAGTTGGGCGGCCATTGCTGATGTAGGGATCACAAGTGCAGAATGAAAAATGAAAGAGGATGACGGCTATTCAACCCTTAAAAGGATGGACTGGTGACCGTGGAAATCATCTCTTTGGTTACCGTGTGAATCATACACTTCAAAAATTGCAAATCCACGTATTGAAAGTCAAACTCCAGGAGCAGATCTCCCCTTCTCACAACAAAATTTAGAACATGAAAAGTTGCATTTCTCTCCTACTAGAAGGATTCTTTGTCATCCATCAAACGCCTATTGTAACATCCTTGTTGATGTTTGAAGGGTTAACTCATACTATGCAGTACTATTTGAAACTATTGATTTCTCCAATAGAGGTTACAAAGTTTATTATTGTCTCTTAACCGAAAGAGAAAGCGAGGGATTTTCCATTGATAAAAATTACTCCTAACAACATGTTTGGGTAGATATCTTCACCACACCAAAGTCATTTTAGTATGATTTGAATAATTTATCCTAAGAACATCCTTTTCAATATTGGTTGAAGTGGTGGTGTTGTAGCATTTGTAATGTGCATGGAAGGTGTCATCAGATTAGTCATACTAATCAATTATTCACCCATACTAAATAATCATTTTAGTGTAGAAGGAGGTCTTTGGGCACCAAGCTACAATAGAAGAGCTTAGACCCACATTCTCACATGAACACAATTGTCTCATATGGCCTCTCAACCAATTACAATTCTTGAATTAACGTATATATCTCTCTCTCAAGTATCTAACAAAGCATTATACCTTTCTAGAATAAGTTTAGTTGAGAAGCCATATGAGACAATACTTGTAGGGTCTCCTTTTCAAGGATGCAAAAGGATCCCTACATCATTGGTAAACGATAGGGTGAGTCACAACACTATATGCTTTTAGTTCCTCGAGTTCATTGAAAGCTAGATGTGGCCCACTTTCAATGAATAACTTGTCTAGTTTACACCCAATTTGTTGAAGATCTTCTACTCATCATTTTGAAGAGCGTAAGCCTTTTTTGAGTTTGAGGGCAAACAAGTTGGTTCTTGTGACTCCCCCTAAGGTAAGTACTCCCAAATATGCCACTTATCCTAAACCGCCATCTTCACTCAATGTACATCTCCAAAATCAATTACATGTGTGAAAGAAATTGGTTTAAAACCAAACATTGTTCCTTCATAACTTTTGCATATAGTATCCAAATGTCATGTTCATTGATGCGTTGAGACCTCCTTTCACTTCCCAACAAGGAAATCAATGAAAATTTGATCAGTGTAATAATAGTAACCAGGCACATTAGCCCAAAAGTGGCGGTTTGGATGGTTACCCACCTTTTATGTTATGTTAGAGCATCCCCGTGCGTCTTGTAAAATGCAAGCCAATTTGCAAGCTAGTCAATCGAATTTGCAAGCCAGGGATGATGGGTCGCCCCACCCATACCCTCTTAAGAGTCCATCGCCACCCAATCGGCTACGTCCACATTCACGGATCAAGTCCTTGTTTGGTGGAAAAGTGCAAAAGGTGCTTGTCTCATGCGGTTTGCAAGCCGCCCCTTGGCTTGCAAAAGAGCCTGGTTTTGCAAGCCACCGGAGACTTTGGGCTTGGCCTCTTAACAAATTCATCCATTGTGCAAGACGGGTGGGACAATTTTGCAAGCCGGTGGCAACAAGTCATCCGTTTTACAAGACGGGTGGGCATGCTCTTATGCCACACTCATGATCCCCCCCGTCCTCTCCCCAGTGATGATTCCATTTCTTCATGAAGCTCATCAGGCTGGGCTGGGCTGGCCCTGGCCTTCTCATGGCCGGCGGATGGGGGCAACAGCGGCGACAAAAACTGCCCCAGCCTGCCCATTCTACTAAGCCTACCCCATCTGCACCCCCGCCTAGTTGGCGCCCCCTTATTGGTCCACGCGCGCCTGCCTCCCATGCGAGGTCAGGGCCCCACCGGCCTTACTCCAGTTGAATTCCAGATGCCAGGAAGGCCCCAGACGGACGGACGGATGGGTCATCTGATCTGATCTAATCATGGCCTCGCTGGGTTCGTCAACACGGCCTCGATGCAACCACGTCGTCGCCTGGCTCCCCTTCCAGTTGCTTCGGCCGGGGATCCACTCCCAGCAGCGCAAATGCAATCCCACTCCCTCCCCGCTCTATTCTCGACAATAAAAATGGGAGGAGCGCCCCGAGCCTGCCGGGTTTCGGGACGAAGAACTCCCAGCGAAATACCACGCCTTTAATGCCCCTTCCAGACCTCCGCGAATCCAGGTTGGCACTTGGCACTCGGAACCAGGCAGGTTTTTAATAAGCAGCTCGGGTACTGTAGAGTTATGGAACCAGGTTTTTTAATTAGTTTCGGCACTGTACACTAGTGTCAAAGGGGTATTTTTGGGGAGTCTGGTTACACACTGGGGATTGGTCCAAACCTTGGAACTCCAGGACCTTTTGGCGACCTTTTGGGATTACAACAGTCAATATTAACTTAACTTAATCAAGGTCGTTCCGTTTCTCGGCCAGGGAGGGGATTAATTGATTGCTCAGTCTAATTCCGAGGGGATGGACGAATGCTGGTGGGGTAACCCATGCAGTGAATGAGATATTAAGGAAAGGATGGATGTGGTGATGCGATCTGTGACTTGGGCGAATGAAGAGCAATACAAATGGTCCTGTGCATGGGCGTGAAGATAAAACGGAGGGACCACTCCCTGACCCTACTCTAGTCTAGTGTTTTCCTTCAAAGAAAACAATTAACGTTTTTAAAATGCCAACTAGTCTACTGTAGTATTTCTGCTGCGGGAAGTGAGCCGGGGAGGGACCACTTCGAGGTGGATAATTTCTTTGTTTTCCCCCATGTGCGTGTATTTGGGCCCTCCCTCGTGGTTGGTCAGTTAGCCCAGTGCCGCAGACGGGGGGGATCCTGATTGAAGTTGGTATTATTAATTGGTGTTTTATTTCCGGCCAGCCCCCGCAAGCCAGTGATCTCCCATCGCAGCCTAGCTAGCTACCACTGGGGCGAGAGGATCGTGGGCTATAGCCGGCGCAAGCTGATAGATAAAACTCCCCCCGCCTCCTGCCCCGAAAGCTAGAAAGCTTATTACAGTCCGCCTCCAGCAGTTCCCTGGCTGACTACTTCCTCATTCCGCCTCTCGCAACACACACACACACACACTCACTCACTCACTCACACACTCTCCGTCGTGACGACTTGTCCTTCAGTACGTGCAGCACTCAAAAGTGGTGTAAGAGAACAAGAGATAGAGAGAGAGAGAGAGGGACAATCTAGTGCTTCCCAAAGATCACAGCTTTTGGCATTCAAAGCTACTGTTTCTTTTTTTCTTCCCAGTGCCAATCTAGCTAGCTTTTGTTGGTCGAATCGTAGTAGTTCTGGGAAGTAGAGTTGCTGCGTTTTTCCAGGCGTCCATTGTGAGGGTGTCTGTCTGTCTGTCTCGGGAACTGTACGCCAGGAAGCGTGCATTGATACGGAAGGGAAAGATTCGTCTGGACGGCTCCAGTTTGCGACCATTCGAACAGTGATTTGAGGGAGGATTTTTTTTTCAGTTAGCAGGTGGTCTGTTGGCCGAAAGGAGGGTGCTTTTTTTAATGTGTCATTTTAAGGATTTGGTGAATGTGCGTGGTTTGTGCCCGGGGTCATGAAAGTGAGGTTATTTGGATAGGAAGAAGGAAGCGGAGGAGGAGGTCGTAGTTCGGTCGTGTGCAAACTGGAGCTAGCCACCATGCATCTGCCTGTGAATCACCAGTCGCTCATGGGTGATTTTACAAGTGAGTTTCAGCCGCGAGGAGATCCCGAGGAGGACTCGAGTGAGCTTCATCAGTCGGGGAGCGGAGAGGGATCCGGTGAAGGGGGTTCTCCTGTTAGTAGTCGCGGCAACGGCGGCTGCATCCGCGACCGTCCCGTGAAGGTGATCCCCTGCCCTCGCTGCCAGTCCATGAACACCAAGTTCTGCTACTATAACAATTACAGCGTCAACCAGCCACGCCACTTCTGCCGCAACTGCCAGCGCTACTGGACCGTGGGGGGTACTCTTCGTAACGTGCCCGTGGGCGGCGGATCTCGCAAGAAGACGCGCACGCGCTCCAGGAGTGACGCGCACCCGTACGGCGGCGGATCCGAGACGTCACCCTCAGGAGATGTCTTACTGAACGCGAGCTCGTGCATGCAGCAGCTGTCCATGCTGCCTCCCGCGCTGGGCGGATTCGGTTTCGCGCCGGCCCCAGGGGTTACTGCTTCCCAGCTCCCGTTTCTGCAGTTCGCGCTGGAGCAAAGCAGCTTGTTCCAGAAAGGCCCCAATCTGGCCGGCTTGCAGGAAGTGCCCGACTTGCAATCTTCCTTCTACGACGTGCCCCAAGTGCCCCAGCACGTGAATTCGTCGCCCATGGTGACCAACAACGGATTCTTCCTCCCAACGGAGTTTTCGAATCCCAACAGCGACGCGCTCGAGGCGAAGGCGAGCTTGTGGGCGTCCACTCCCGCCCAGCAGTTGCAGGCACTTGCCGGCGGGCCCTCTTGGGAAGACCGCCCGAAGACGAATTCGGCGTCCCTGTTGCAGCAGCTGAGCGGGTACGAAGTCGACCGGAAGAATCCAATGCAGCAACAGCCGAATGCAACGGTGTTGCCCCAGAGCTGGGCTTCCAAGCAAGCTTCGTTTTGGGATACGGCTTTGCTGCAACATCAGCAACAACCGGAGAGGCCCATGACACACCATGACAGGCTGGTGCCACACACATCTTGGGACGATTCGAATCGTCACCCAAGGAATGTTTCTCCTAATGGAAGCAACATCACCACAGAAGACTCCGACCGCTGTTTGCCGACCTTCGGCTACCACGACGATGTGGTGTCGCAACCCTGGGTAGGCTTGCAAGCTTCGGATATTCTCTTCTGATGATGTGCAAATCTTGGTTACGGTAACTACCCCCTTTTTTTTTCCAAACCGAAAACATTTTCTGATGGTGAGGCCCTAATCCAGATGTTTGGAAACTGACACCAACCCATCCGCTGTAAAGTATACCCTGTGAATACCACCTGATTAGTTGGAGTTTAGATTTGACACATGATTCTCGTAGTTAGGCCGGGTTAGGGCGCAGCAGCAAGGTAGAAGCACCTCAACTGTGAATATCAGTGAGCTTGAAATGACCACGTTGTAGTGGGGAATGGAATCTGTTGTGTTCTCGAGGAGTAGTTTTTTATAAGATGGTAGCTCTCCCTCTCTCGTTGTCTTCGTGTTTTTTTTGCTTGCAGGACTAGCATTTTATGACGAACCACCTGAGACGGAGATTTGTGTTCCTCACTTTTTTTGATCTGTATGCTTAAAGTGAGTGGGTCACCACCATGACTGATTCTAGGCTAAGTTAGGCTAGGTAGCACCACCACCAAGGCGACTTGGTCAGTAGCTGGAATGAGATTTTAGTTTGTCTTTGCCTCTATTTAATGATTATGCGGGGGCTTGCCCTCTGCGTATCCAGTGACTCCTCTGTTTTGTGGAAACCATTCACTTGAATGTTTTGAGCTCTGGCGAGGAATTTATGCTTGGAGCTCACTTTGCGTCTCCTTAGTCCATTGTAGATTTCGTTGATATCATTTGAATTTTGTGTTGTACCATCTGGGTTTAGTGGGTTACCGTTAGGTACAGCATCCCCACCTAAATGTTCAATTTAATAGTTACAGAAGTGGATCAGATGAGCAGGCCATGGCCAAAAAGCATGAGATGCAACCTTTGGCCATTTCGTTTGGTGGTCGGGAAATACTTCATTTGCAGTTCACGTCGGTGAGCTTCAGTTTTCTGTTCTGCAGGAGTCGCTAATCTAACATTTTTATTATAATTCTGGCCTGATAAGATAAGTTAAAAGAAAAGTGCCAGTAGATTTTGAATCAGAAGCATTTGGAGTCCAGGTTAAAATACTACAAGTTTTTGAATTTCGAATGCATAGTGCTCTAAAAGCGTCTTGGCTTTTGGAGTTAAGATTTGTACTTCAATAAATCTAGATTTCAAGGGGATCCTTTTAAAGCAGGACAACTACACCGAATGTACGACGTTCTGTTTCAGATTTAGAAAGCAAGGATCCCGATTTGGGGTTTGTGCTGTTGAGAATGAGTAACAATGGTGAACGGAGATCACTTGCAGTATGCACGTTTATGACATTCATCAGATATCAAGGTCAAATTATGTTGGCATGTAAACGTGCTTCTGGCGGTTCTATTAGGACATACGTGTCTCTTGCTTGTAATTCTTCTGGACGTGCAATCTATGTCTGGAGCAGACCAACCGAACACTTGTACACCGGATACTACTTCAGGCTGGTGCTGCTTGTTTTTTATTGGCTCACCGACCATGTGCACAACATGCTGAACCCTCTAGCCACAACTTATGCTAACTTGCTTTTGAGACCCGGCTTTTTGGTCGTCAACTGTGGATGCTTCAAACCAGATAGTCAAATCTCGACCAAAAGCGACACGACTTTTGTTCACATGTCGCAAATTCTAAACTAGTTTGCCTCAAAACGACGACGGTATTGTATGAAATCTTCCACACAAACGCAAGTGCATTTCAACACACATACCCAACCTGAAGAAGCTTAATGCAACCGTTCAGCAAAAATGTGCTCATCTGCACCAGGCCTAAAGACGTCCTTCCTATCCACAATATCAGAAGAAAACAATCTTTATCCAAACCCCATTTCTTTAGCTGAAATCGTGCAGCTACGGATGCATTCACACCAAGGGGTCAAAATGATTCCAGGAACTCCACTACAATCTCAATTCTTCATCGTCCATCGTAGTAGTGATACATCCAACACTCTGTGATGACGGGGAACAAGTGAACTTCAAAAAGCAGTTCAGTCACATGAGCTAACCACTTGACATGTGAGAGTTTTCCAGTCCAATGTGTGCACAACATGACAAATTTTCAGCATTGGTGCAATTACAGAGTGTCATTACAATACAGAGGATTGAGAGAATCAGAATACGATCAGAATCTGCCCAAGTTTCGAGGGTACATGTCAGATGGACTGTAGAATGTTACGAAAAATCTGAAGGTGGTCTTCAATTGATTCTTGTGCAGGATGCCACATTGGTTAGCAATTCCTGACACCCATTCACTCCATATTCAAGTTTTTAGATCAACTGTTACGAGTAAAGTCAGCATTTGAAGTTCTCTCTGCTAAGTTCTGAAAGACTGCTAAGTTCCCAAACACTGCTTCAACGTCATCTGCTTGTGGAAATGGAATTGAACACCCGGTGATGCATTGATCACAGAGCAAGCATACCTTCGGAATCTAAAGTCATCACAATCTAGCTGTCGCATAGACTACTCTATTATTGAAGCTGTATAAATTGATATTCTGCACAGAGAGAGGAACATTTATGGTCTGTGCCAGATCCTGCTTGTTCGCTAACACCAGCATCTTCACATCTTGGAGCTCGGGCTTGCGCAGCTGTCCCCGTAGCTCCTCTCACGCTTTGAGATCGTCTCCTTGTCATTGCTGTCCACTACGAAGATTATCCCCAGTGTTTTTTCGTGTAGTATCGCCATAGACGCCGGCATGCGAGAGTTCGCATCCCACACCGTGAAGGTGGCGTTGTGGACCTGGACGGACTCCACATTGAAATTAATGGTGGGACGGTGTCTACCCTGACTCCGAGCTTCAAGTCGTACAATAATGTCGTGTTCCCTGCATGTCAAGATCGAACTGCAAAGCATAAAATCTCAGAACAGTTCGTCGAAGCGCCTTGAAATTAGAAAACAAGCTGAAGGAGGGCGTTGTCAAGCCCCAGAATGACGGTTGCCCGCTTCTTGTTTCCCCAGATCACACTGGACAGAAGCTTCGCAATGATCTGCACCTCATTCTCAAAGTTCATCCGCTTTGGCTGTGTGTCTGCAGGTACGTAGCTAGTCAGAAGCTCTGCGAAAGACTAGTCGTGAAAGCGGAGCAGCTGAAGAGGACTCGACCTAATCCAAGTTCTTGCGAAGTGTCGTATCTGTTCACTGATGCTGGGTTAATTCATATCTCAGTGCACTGCACAACGTCGTGTCCAAACCACGTACACCGCATCCGTGACGCTGAAGCGCCAATGGAATTGAACCCCATTGTCTACAACTTCTCTCGCTCTCCATCACCATTTCGGATTCCATGGTCAGCTGGAATCCTATTGCAGCGCCGTCAGCTTGAAAAGAAATGCTCAAAAGTTGCTCTCGTCGTTGCTTGCACAGTGATGTCTTCAATCAGAAGCTCCGCATGCCGTTGACAAAGAAAGGTCTACAGGCATCTTCAGCTTTGCAATAGGTCTTCAGAGCATCACACATTCTGAAGATAATGCACTAATCTACCCAAGCCCACGATCTGGAAAATATAACTGAAATCTTCTCCATATCCTATATTCAGAAATGCAAGAATTTGAAGTCCATGCCTTCAACCAGATGTAAGCTTACTCACTACCTCTGAAGTTCTAAACACGGCCTCCTTCACCTCACAATATCTCCAATTTAAATTAAAGAATAAAGTAGCTCGTATCAGTGTTGCAGTTGCAGGCTCGTCATCCTCTGCTTATGAAAGTGACATCATCTTATGATCTTATCCATTGTCTGCTCCGACACCCCTGGACATGCAATCCCATTAAACCCTAAACCACACGCTTCGACAAAAACAGGCACTCGTGCCAAAAACCCAAACAAGTACACTCCAACTCACTGAGGGTACCAAAATCAAAGAGGATGAACCACCACTGCAGCAGAGGATATGCTTTCCCACAGCACACCCTGATCCTGCAAAATTAGATCTCTTGATAGGACTCGCAACAGTCGCAACTACCCTCCAAGAATATGCCCAGTTCAAACAACCAACATTTGAGCGAATGTGCTCTCAGAAATGCCCAAAGAGAGTTCGAAGCATATGCAAATTGCCAACACACAATCACAATAATGGGCAATTTCGTTAAAATGGCGGTATTCCGTGTGCCATTTTCAGAGTGCCCACTCTGAACCATAAAAGTGACATCTAGGACAAATATAGATTTCAAAATCTATGACTTAAAGAGATTTCAAACCACACAATTTGAAAATCTAGAACTTTTTTAGATTTCAAATATCTAGGACTGATATAGATTTTAGAAATCTAAGATAGGTATAGATTTCAGACCATTTCAGAGTGCACGGTCTGAACTATTAAAAGTGCCAAACTAACAGAATATCACCATTTTAACGAAATTGACCATAATAGCAAATGATCCAATGAGTATGACATCAATTGCCAGGCTATACCTTTTCAACTACATTACAAGAAAGCATCGCAATATGAAAAGCCTTAAACCTTCACATCAGACTCTTTGGGGATTCCCTGTGACTATTTTGGAGATTTTGTAGTTTTTTCTTGCAAGTTTTTTCTAGTTTCTATGTTTTACTGTGTTCTAATGTCATCATGGAGGGTTCTTTCAAAGAATTTCTATGCAAAAGAAAATTGTCGATTTTCATAAATTTCCCTCCAATCCTTGGTGTGCAATCCAATTTGATAGATTTTGCAACACATTGACACATCTTACATTTCTACGTTGTTTCCACCTAATATTTGATAGATTTTAGGAGATGCAAATTGTCCCATATCAACTGTCATGGGTACAGTGAGGTTGGTCACATAAGACTTGTTTGTTGTCAACTTCCGAAGCAATGAATTCATTTCACATAAATCTAACTAACCTATGGTTGGTACATTTTTGAATCATAGAAATTTTACATTACATGAAATTGTAAATTGTTCAAACAAATGAAACCTACAAATTACAAATATTTTGAAATTTAGAAATTGGTCTACACTAACAATTTTGAAATGTACAAATCAATAAGACTGGAAAGTCAAAATCTACATACCCGTCAGATTTCAGTTTCCAAAATCTACAATCTGTATTGATTATACAAACTAAAATCTACATTGATATTATATTTTAGAGGCCTAAATCTACATTCTAGAATATTGAATTTTAAAAATTGAGTTGATTTTGAGGTGGGGATGTCTTCACATAACACTCATAAATGCACAGATTTCCCCCTTAAAATTCCCTTAAAGAACCCTGTCTCATATTTCCCTGTGAGAGTCACATTCCTTGTGAACAACTTGTAACATTTCTATGTTTCTTTGGAGTGGATTTGCAGTAGAATGCCTGCAGGGAATTCAGAAAACGCTTCCTGTGCTTCTTGACCCAGCTGTAGCGCTTTGATCATTCTTCCTCCTCACAGCAGTTCTTGCAACTCTCCTTCTTCACGTAGTGGACATCAGGGACCCTGCGAACCGGGACACCATGTCCGTGCGCATCCGCAACAAGCACAAGAAACATTTTCAATGTTCCCTGTAGGCACTATAACAAAAATCCCCTCCGAGAATTTAGTTTTTTGGCCTTTTTTCAAGTACACAGGGAATGTAGCTCTCACAGGGAAATGTGAGACAGGGAAATTTGTGCATTTTTCAGTGATGTCCCCACCTCCAAATCTATTGAATTTGTGAAATTTAATATTTCAAAATGTAGATTTATGCCTCCAAAATCTAAATTCAATGTAGATTTTAGCTTGCATAATCAATACATTTTATAGATTTTGAAAGCTGAAATCTGACGGAAATATAGATATTGAATTTCCAATCGTATTGATTTGTACATTTCAAAATTTGTACATTTCAGATTTGCAGATTTCAAAATTACTTAGATTGTACAAACTCTAGAGAAAAGTTATATTACTGCGAAATCAATGGAATTCATTGCTTTAGAGATTACATGACAATTTACAAGTCTTATGTGTCCAACCTCACCGTACCCTTGACAATTGATATGGGACAATTGCATCTTCTAAAATCTACCAAATATCAGGTGGAAAATACATTGAAATGTAAAATGTATACAAAGTCTACCAATTTGAATTTTACACAAGGAATTTGGAGAGAATTTATGAAATACTTGCAAAAAAAATCCATGGTTTTTTCTTGTAGAGGAATTCTTTGAAGATCCCTCCATGGTGACATTAGAACACAGGGAAACATGAAAACTAGGAGAAACTTGCAGGGAAAACTGCAGAATCTCCAAATTAGTCGGAGGGAATTCCAAGAAAGTCCGGTGTGGAGCTTCCGGGCGTCCTCGCCCGGCCACTGCAAGTCCCAAGACGACCTCGGGCAGCAGCACCTCTTCTCCTGAGTGGGGAACCTCTCCTCCTAAGCCCAGAAAGCAATTGCGTCCCAGACAGCTAGAGATTTGTTTCTGATTAATGATTATGCAGGTTTGAATCCTTGACTCGCCAACTGAATTTGTTGAAAATGTACATGTACAAGGTTTGCAATTCTGAAATCAACTGAACTGATTGCGTTTAAGTACTAGCTAGCTCTGCCTCTGTGCATGCAACCATGGTGGATTTTGTCTCAACGGCGTGGTCCAGAGTGCTAAAATTCTGATTCTCAAGTGGTTAGCTACGGCTCTACAATCAAAGAGTAGTATAGATTGAAGGTTTAACTTGAATGACAAAAAGTGCACAAATTTCCCTGAAATCCGCTGTGAAATGAACGAATTTGAGGATACTTGCGACTTCGTGATTGTGCTCAAATGAGCATTCCCATCTGAGTCTTCCAGAACAATGGATTTGCATGGAGTGGTTGCCTGCCTTCGCAATTACTTAATTAGTACAGGTCATCTTCAGTAGGTTGAAAACTTGGCAAGCTCATGGTGATCACCATTCTGTGTTTCTCGTGATAGTTAGAAGCTCATGCGATGGAGGGTATCCAAGAGCAACGTAGTTTGCTGTTTCATTACCCTTCCTTGCAAGTAAGTTGCTTCATTCGATCGCTTCCATTCCTTGCAACTCGGCTTCGCAGATCGAGCCTTGTCGATTGAACTTCAGGCAGGCTTCTTCATCTTGAACTATCTTCGCTATCTTGTGTCAGCACGGTCGTGGGCTTAGCACGGTCATGGGTTTCCTCCCGCTTCGCAATATTGTGCTGACCAATGTTTTCGAGATGCATTTGAACTAATTAACTAATTAATAATTCCTGTGAACTATAATTACTGCTACCCGGACATTAGGGTCAGCAAAAAAGAATTCTGAAAAGAATTTGCCCGAGTTTTAGGGGAATTCTTTTTCCAAAAATAATATATTTGGATGGAGAAAGTATGATTTCTATTGAACATTATTATTCTTAGCATCTATCAAATTTGATTTTTTCAACTTTAAAAAAGTATTCGGCATGAAATAACAATCCTAATAATTGGGTATGGTAACTCTTAAATGCCAATGTCTTGTTAACTTTGGCATTTTTAATAGGTTTTGTAAAGTGCTTTTGACTTATAACGATACAATCTTAAACCAAACGCGTTATGAATCACTTAGGCTAGAAAAGAAAACACAATAAGATCATATATGAATTAAAAGATTATAATGTTTGATCACAAGAGGGCTTGTAAGGTGTGTAAAAATTTGAAAGTAAATTAAGGCATTTCAATCCTCTTTTTAGATGTCAAATATAAAAATTGGGGTTATGAAAAAAAAAATGAAGTTATAGAATGTAACATATAGAAACATGATCAAAATTACAACGTTTTAAAATCTACAATTGTTTAAAATGAATTTTGAATGCAATTTTCCAACCTCCACCTACCACAAAATTTAGCATATTTGAGGCTCACCTCCCAGAGCCCTTAATGCTAGGAAATCAAAATTTGCATTCCCTTGCACAATTTTTTTGAATATAAGAATTATAAACAATTTTTTTCAAAAGATTTTGATTCTTAAAATAAACTCTAAAAGATATTCATCTAAAAAGGAATGATCGATGTAATACTTTGATAAAGAAAATATTGATCTTCAAAGTTTTTCAGCACCCAAATCTATTGTCTTTAACATATAGGGATTAATAACTACATTGAATAGAGGTTTCAATCCCTAAAGGACCATTGTCTCTTCAGGGGACAAATGAGATTTTGGGCTTGTACCTGTGGGCTGAATTTTTGTTCTGATCTTTTGAAATTTTTTTTTAAGATAGAAAAATTGATTAGCTTCGTGAAAATATAGTGTTTTTTTCAATTGGTGCCCGGGAACAAAAGTTATGTCCAAATACACTCAAGGCAAGGGAGAGCGGGCAACAAAAAAATAATTGCAAAAATTTGAATTAAAATTTATTTTTTCTCATAGTTTACATTTTTGTCTATTTGGTAAGATTTGGTCCATTTCTTTTGAATTTTTTATGAGAAAGTTATGGACAATCTTATTTTTTGGGCAATTAGAGCATCTTCTTGAAAAAAATAATTTGAAGGATTCATTTATGAATGCAATTTTTGCAATTTTTCAAAACAAAAGTTCCACATGGTTTAGTTTGCTTGTTAGAATAATTTCACCATTGGAATTAGTGCATTTTAATTCCATCTAAAAGATATTAATATTTTAGATTTTCCTTCTATCTTGTATCTACTTCTACTTAACAATTTTTTGAAGAATGAAAATTAAGTTTTTTTGAATTTCTTTTTTTTTCCTAGACTCTCAACTCAATTTTCCACTTTACAGATTTAAAGCTCAAAACTCTACAGTGCAAAAAATTTAAGTTAAAAATGTTCAAAGCCAAAAATCTAGTCCCGCAATGTGTTGAAAAACTTGTGTTTTTTTTCACTTTAAAGGCGGATATCTTGCAATCTGTACGGTCAAAAATTTTAAAGTTTTTTCCACACATTTTCATATTAGTTAGGTATAAGATCATATGGTTAGTTGTGCAAAAAAAACAATTTCAAACTTTTTTATTCTTTGCTATAGAGATGGCAATTTTGAGTGTTTTTTGGCAAAAAAAAAGCCTTGGTCCTTTAGGGGTTAAGGGGACCCATACTAATTAATCGACATTGCACACTATATAAATATCAACCTTTTTTGTACATCAATAGTTATTGAAGTGTTTAGGGGATGTACATCATGTTTCAAACATCTACAGTTTTCCACAATAAATCCCTTTAATTTTTGGTCCCCTTAATACTCCTATTTAGTGTAGAACATAACATGTTCCAATGCAACAATACCAAAATGCTTGTGTGATTTTATTTGGAGAAGATATTTAGATGTCATTAAGATTTAGCAAGAAAGAATAAAAAAGCAAGTAGATGAAAATGTACACAACTCTTTGTAAGTGTCTCCAAGCTTGCATGGCCATTTTGAGGTGAATCATTTGTAAAAACAAGTCGCTTCTCTATTCACTACTACAAATGCAATCACTTTTCTAATTCCTCGAAATACCGACAAAATGTAGGGTGATTAATAAAAGTCACAACCTACAAAATGCAAGCTAGAGTTTACTACTAGCATTAACCCCTAAAGGACAAGCATGCGTTTTTTGGCAATATAGAAATTTTGGGCAAGAACCTGTGATTGGAGATTTTCATATTTTTGGCTGAAATTTTAATAGAACTTGTGCACAAGGAATATCTTCCACATGCACTAAATTTCATAGCATTTGGAAATGTGAATAAAAAATTATGGCCTAACGTGTTACTTTTTTTCTTGGCTGTGCAGTCCGGGCAGATCAGAAAAAATCACTTTTCTCAAAAACAAAAATTTGAAATTGGTTTCTTAGAGTTATATATACGTGGAAAGCTTTTAATCATTCCATTTTTGACCAATGAGTCAAAAGTTATGAGGAGTTTTAGTTTGCGGGTAGTTATGGAATCTCTACTCTAAAATAAACTTTGAAGTCTTTTATCTTACTCAATTTTCAATAATTTTTGAAAAAAAAAAAATCTTAGGATATAGATTGTTTATTACAACATTTTGACCATTGGGATTGACATTTTCCATTTCCATATCTAAATTCTTAACAATTTTGTATTTTGAATCATTCTCTACTTCGTTCTACTTACTATTTTCTTCCTATATTCCTATATGTTGTACAATTCCAAATGATGTGAAATTTCTTAAGCATGTAGCCAACTTGTCTAGGAAAAAGAATCCAAAGAAACACCACCATTTTGGACATTTTTTCATAGAAAAGTGAGCTTCTGAAGTGCAGCTGCCCATTTTTTCGCAGGGTAAAAAACGAGGTCAAAAAAATGATTTCAGTGATTTTGGATGCTTATATCTTGTAATCCACGTGGTGGAAATTTCTGAAATTTCTACCACATGTTCTCAATTCAGCATACTACAAGATCCTATGGTTTCACATGTCAAAAAAAGTTTTTTTTCAAAAATTTGGTACTTGTACTAAAAATGGCAGTTCTTGAGCGTTTTCGATGAAAACATAATCATAGAACTTTAGGGGTTAAAACACATAATAATTTTAATTTAAATGAAAACTTGTGATAGTTTGTAGGGGATTAAAACGCATAATAAATAATGAGAATTTGTTTTGAGCTCATTGTCATTGTAATAGTTTGTCACAATGACAATGAGCTCAAAAGGGACAGTAACTGCCTTCCAATTTTTTCCAGTAATTGCCTTCCAATTTCGGGATGAAGACAACGTGTTGGAGCTTCAAAGAATCCATCCTGGTTGGTAGCATTTCACCTCCTACAGAAAGACGGAAGTGCAATCTGCATTTCCGGCAAATACTCAAGCATGACAGGAGTTTCCGTAGAAGGGTCTGATATCACTGAAGCTTTCATAGGATCATCATACAGAGGTAGTAAATCCAGGGCTATGGAGGTCGGACATTTCCACAGGAGTTGGTGGTGCTTTTCTTCGCAAAACTGCCTTACTGTGTCTTGGATCCTTGAGCTGCGTGAGTGCTCAAAAGCAGTCCTGATGCACAGAGAATGTGAAGAAGTGAGTCATTAGAGAGAGTCGAGTGTAAGCAAATTGCGATACATTGATGCAAAGAGAAGTCACCAAAATTCAGTGTCGCGTTTGTGATGGTCACATGAGAGCAATTCCAAGTCAATTCATGCAAGTGATAATTCGGCAGCGGCAAAGTAGTCGTTACTTATACTGAGCATCTGACTGAAGGGATTAAGAAGGTGGAATCTTGGACTCTACAATACACCCATACCTCTCTAATACCAAATAAAATATCTTTTTTTCTCACCAAATTCAGGGAACGGATCTCTAAACTCTCACTGTCACACTCTGTTGTGTCACAAGAAATGGCAGGCAAATGTCTTAAGAACAAGCTTGATATTTCTGCACAGAAAAATTATTTAATTGTGGTAGAGCTTTGAGCTCGTACATCACAGAGAATAGGACCACAGGGAGATTATCCTTATTTCCCTGAAATATCAGAAGTTTCCCAGATGGGTTTGCACAAGGAACGGGGGGAATCAGGGAAAAGCTGCAAACACGGAAACTCCGTGGCAAAATTGTAACCGTCAATTCTCCCCAGGTGTTGGCTACATTGTAGCCGGGACTGACATTCCGTGATTTAGAGATAATCTCCCTACGATAGTGCAGGTTACTAGAATCTAGCAAACATACGTGCACTAGTGTACAATTGAAGCAGAAACCTGTCTGCAGCAGTGCCGTGAGAGATGTTACGCAGATCAAGTGTATATGCGGTGTCAGTCTCGGAGGGCGGTGGCCAGCCAGTCCAGGCCTTCATGCAAGCCTTCCCCAGAGGTGCTGCAACAACCTTGAACGAACCATTGCCGTCCGCGCATGGCGATCAACCCCAGCTTCTCCGTCACCTCCGCCACATTCATGGCCTGCGGCAGATCCTGCTTGTTCGCAAACACCAGCACCTTCACATCCTGGAGCTCCGGGTCGCTCACCAGTCTCTGAAGCTCATCTCGCGCTTCCGTGATCCGCTCGCGATCGTTGCAGTCCACCACGAAGATCAGACCCTGGGCGTTGTTGAAGTAGTATTTCCAAAGAGGACGAATTTTGGTTTGGCCTCCCACATCCCACACCGTGAAGTTCACGTTGCGGTACTGGATGGACTCCACGTTGAAGCCGATGGTGGGCACGGTGTCGACCCGCTCCCCGATCTTCAATTTGTACAACAGGGTCGTCTTGCCTGCCAAACCCACATTCCAACACAACGTGTCCATTTCAGGATTCATCGAGGACTCATGATTCGCAAAATGACCAATTCGGGACCAGATTTTATATCACCAATATCAGTGAAGAATTAACATATATTTCACGAATTGATCCCCATATGACAGAAGGCCCAATTTGGGTCCCTTTGTCCACTGGAACAGGTTAACATTACCAGCAAATGTTATGTCCAAAGAAAACAGATAAGCACTCGCAAGCATTCCAGGGAAGAATTCCATACCAGCGTTATCAAGGCCCAGCATGAGAATTGCCAGCTTCTTGTCTCCCCAGATGATGCTGGAGAGAAGCTTCGCAACAATCTGCCCCATTCTTGAAACTCTAAATCAGTGAATGTCGCCCGTCTAGTATCTGTTCACAGGTAGCTGATCGAATAGGGGGCTCAAAATCTGAACAATGGAAGCGAAGGAAGAAATGCACCAGAAATTGCAACTGAAAACTGAGCTGCGGAAAACAGACTCGATCGAAAGACCTAATTCTCTGATTGCTAGCGAAGTGTGTCATATTAGTGCACTAATGCTGAATTGATTTATATAATTCGAACACAATGCACAACGTAGCCTCCAAGCCATAGCATTGGTGACGCCGAAACGCCAATGGCATTGATCTCCAGCCAGCGTTCGAGAAGCTTGCGTTGCACGCCAAGCATCTGGAACCCATTTTAGATTTTCCAGAAGTCACAAGCATGTAGTTTGACAAGAAATTTGCACAATGGTTGATCGGGTCAGGGAATAGCGGCATGTTTCCGGAAATATACAGCGCGTGACCTTGTGAGCAATTAGAAGCTCCGCGTCCGGTTGACGGAGAAGACAGCAGTTGCCGACATGGCCGTCGATTCGTCACGGCAGGGTTGAAGGTAGAAGCACCTAAAACCGACACTTTTACTGACCCTACTAGGTGGGTGATGCAAATGATGGTTTTCTTTTGGGAGAATGGGAGAATGTTATTAGCCTCTTTGAGAGAAATTTAACCCAAGATGGTTCGTAATTTTTTCACACTCACATAGTGTTTTACGAAGTTTCAAAGTTGAATGCATAGAATAACTAATTATGCCATTAGACTTCCCTTAACCCTTAAACGACAGGCTCATAACCGTAGAAATCATTTATTTTGACATCGTGTGAATTGATGGATTAAAATAATGCAAAAGCACTCACTGGAAGCCAAACTATTATAGATGATCTTCCCTTTTCCCACAAAATTTGGAAGATGAATAGTTGCACTTTTTTCTTGTCATTCATCAACCATAAAACGTCCGCCTCAACATTGAAGGATTAACCCTGGAAGGACTGCCCAATCGGATAACTGATAAGCCTCACTATTGTTGGTTGCCATTTTGCAATTAATATCAATGAAATTTTTTATATTTATTTTTGATAGAGGAAGTCATAAACCTAAATACAAGTCATAAAGGTTTATGTATTCTGTGGCAAATGCTTTGGAAATGATTATATTAAGCATTGTGAATCAGGAGCCACCATGGCTATGTAGGAGAAAGCATGGATGACATCCTACCTATTTGCAATATGGATTTCGCATTTTGTGAGAAATGTTGGAAGATTGGGAGGCATCTCACCTATGAAACGACACTTATTAATACTTGATGGCCACAAAAGCCATGTGACCTTAGAAGTTAGAGGACTAGCAAGAGCTATGGGCTTGGATTGTTGACACTTCCCTCGCATACCTCCCACACTCTACAAACCCTTGACTGCAACATCTTCAAACCTTTTAAAGACTACTTTTGAGCCTGTCGTGACTACTAGAGTAGTAGACATTTGGTAGAGGTAGCCACACAAGAAACTTTGGTGCACTGGATGTCCCTGGCTTTAAAGAAGGCCTTGATGGTAAAAAATATCAAGACTAGATTTAGAGGCACAAGGATATTATCCATTGAAGAGAAAGGCGGCCTAATAGCATCTGAAGCCATTGACGACGTTTCAGTAGCCCAGCAATGCAAAAGTATTTGGTCGATGTTCGCAATCATCAAACATGGCAAGAGATTCATAAAGGCATGCCAACGATTACAAAAAAGCAGGAGGTTTAAACACATATGGATATACTGACCATGAAGCATAAGGTTACTATGACATGAACGTTGATCTTGTTCATTGTAGAGAAGATCTTCTTCACAATAATTTTGTTTCCTCTTTTGCGTACAACCTTTTCTCCGTATACCAATTTCTTTAGCATAGCGGTAGTTGCAAGAAACATTTGTTCTATTCTTCGTCCCCTTGCCCTTGGACAGGTACTTTTTGGCTCAAATTTTTTGCATATTTTGTCCGATTGGCGTGAAATCTAGAGTGAAGGTAGTTACAAAAGTTTCAAACATTCTGGAATTTTTTGAATCTTTTAAAAATTAGTTTACTATTTTTAAGTTGCCCCCGACTGGATGTCTATCTTGGATATTTTGGATTTTTTAAGTCCTATTTTCGACCCAAAAATGCGAATTGGAAGCCACAAATTGGACATGAGGGAGGTTTAGGGTCCTCACAAGGATTGACGAGGAGATTTTGTGAAAAAAAGAATACTAGAGTTGCTCACAGGGGCTCAATGTGAGTATGTGACCATCCTTTGTGCAGAAATCCTAGAAAGGGAAAAAAAATTCCTAAGGAAATTTTTGGTGCAATGAGAGGCTTTTGTTGTCAATGAAAATGGCTTTTGGGGGGGGGGGGATTTTCTGAATTTTTTTTAAAATGAAAAGGGACACAAACCCTTTTTCTGCTATTTTTTGGCATTTTCGGACGACAGTGCCTTTAGTAGTACCCCGCAACAGCCCACAATGCTACTGAGTACTTGTAAGTGCTTCACAACAGGACCTCATCCTCATATGCCACCTCGCTTTAATGTGCTTACTTTTGTACCCGCCACCTATTTAAAATGCAACCCGATTGAAATTTGAAATCGACGATAGAGATTGCTACTGCAGTGTGTCGACGCAATACTTGTAGTGTCAATAGTACTGCTAGTCCTATGCCCCTAAAATGTGATTTTTGGCCAAGAACTGTGAAGTGTTTCTTGCAACTATCCATAGGCGCATTCTTTTAAAGTTTTTTTCATTTTTTTTTCATTTTCAGGGGCTTTGCTTTTAATGTTGGTTCATTTGCCGCTTCGTAAAGGATTGGCATCATATTTGGAAACCAACTGGATTAGTGGAATGCAGCCATGCAAGTGTGCAAGATGATGACGAGTAACAAGTAAGATCTATAGACAACCGTAACGACGACAATGAGGATGCGCAACTTGAAGTGAAGGAAGGTGGCGCCAAAGGTGACTTATTAGGACTGCATGAGATCGTCGTTGATTTTGCTTCGTAGGACATAATCGAAGGGACCCACTTCTTTGTTGATGTTGACCCCACAAACCTTGTAGTCCTGAAGGAGATGGAAAACTTTGTCCACGATGTTGAAGCCATGAAATCCATTGAGAACTTCCTCACTCTACAATTACTAACACCACCAGTGAAGCCCTCCAAGTAGCAAGATCCCCTCATAGACTTCACAAAATCTATCATACTCACCTCTGATGAGTACATGCAAGCCATTACAAACCTTTAACAAGCAAAACAAATTGTAGTAGAAGAAAATCAAAGGCTTTGGGAGGAAAATGAAGAACGATAGAAATTGAGAGCCATAGAAAAGGAAGAAGAAAGAATGCACTGTCAGGCCTGAGCAGTACAAGTGGCAGAGGCCGTAGCAACGAAAGTTTGTGAGCAAGAGGTAGCATGTGTGCAGCGAGAAGGAGCTTGCATTCTTTACCAACAAGCTGCTACGCAAATAGCCACCAAAAGAGCATGGAAAACCGCACAGAGTAAGGAAGCACGATGCCAAAAGGAGTTGTAGACAACGGAGAGGGTAGTAGGGCAACATGCAAATCAAATACAAGTTCAATGTGACCAAAGTCAGCAATGTGCTCTTGAAGTTTCCTTGCCAAACACAATGCCATTTCTACCATTTGCCTCCTCTACACATCAATTGCAACCTTACCACCCCTTTGTGACATCAACGTTGCCATCAACACCGCAAACAATATTTTCCTACAACATTCCCTCTGGCCATAGACTTCACCTCCCCAATCTATCCACAACCATTGCAGTCTCCTTGTCTAGGCGCTTCTACAGGCCCCGCCAAAGTGTAAACAACCGTTGAAAATGCTCGGCATTGTGGCATTGGCATAGATGCGTGAGAAGGTCAACATTGTGACAAGGACTTTAATGTGACATGGTATGCAAAGTTGGCTTGGAGTCATCACCAATCGTCTTTCTTGCAAGGTGCTCCTATTTTGGATTTTGGTTCTGGACAACTTCATTATGCTGAACTTCTTGGCAAGCTTCTAGAGCATCACTTTGTTGAAATTGATTTAAAAGCTTTTGGTTTTGAAAGGACTACACTAAAATTGGTAAATAGTGTTGGGTGATAATTAGTGTTGTTCCTTGTTTTTTACCCCAAACAATATTTTCCAACTTATGTGCAAATAGTGTTGGGGCATTTAGAGCATCACTACGGCTGACTTGCCGAATGGGCACGCCAACTTCTTTTGTGGCGGCAAAGGCGCCAAACAGGCTCGCTAAGTGGGGTACACGCCCTGTGAAAGTTTCGTTGAAAAAAAATCAATTGTAAGAATTATATTTCAAGATTGTAAATTATGAAAATCAACTTTCAATTCATGAAAATAAGTCTATTGAGCTTTCAGAAGAATTTACAACTTAAATCGATTTTTCTAGTGATAATAGTATATCTTTATATGCATGTGAAGTGGTAGGATGTTGAACAATCAATATGGTATATGCAAATTGGGATTATTAGGAGCTCAACACAATTCCTAAGTTTTGACAATGAGTGATCAAGTTTTCATCTTCAATTTATTCCATACTCTTTGAGAATCCATAATGGACAATGAATTTCTTTATAAAACTACCTCTTCAACCTCTTAGAGCATAAAGTATGTCAATGCCTTAAATTAAATACATTGTCAATGTCAATATGACTTTGTAAGGTATTGTGTGGAATAACATTGGTATTATCTCATTTTTTTACAACTTGTAATACTTGGGTCCTAGGATTAGCAAGCTAGGAGTGACTAATTGGAGGTCAGCTATGGGTCTTTACCTCGGGAACGGGGTGAAAAGCACAATTTGACCATATAGTGAGCCGCAGTAAAGCTCCACCATTTGGCCATGTATTCATTAAAATGTGGTGAGCCCAGTCTATTTTCGCCTATCGTGGGGCCCTTCCCCAGGCTCCGCCCGACCATTCGCCGTTTTGAGCTTGTTTCGAGAGCTACAGTGGAGAAGCTCTTAACTCCTACCGTCAAACTCTAGCCCTTCCTTGGAAATGACCAAATTTTACTATAGAGTTAAAATAGTGTTGGAATGGGTAAATAATGATCTAAGACTAACCTTGCAAATCACAATTAATGTTAGGTGGGACAATTAGTGTTGCCAACACTATTTACCAATTTTAGTGTATTGATATTGCTATTTAATGACAAATGTCTTTATTTTTCAGTGCAAAAGTGAGTAGCAAATATTGTCTTTAGTGAGCAGAATTGGAAGACTCTAGACTTTGGCTATGGGCTCGGACTACTTTTGGCTTCTAAAAATCATAGTAATTTCAATTTTAGAAATATAATTACAGAAAATGGCAATCTTCATATTTCCAATCTCTCCACACAAGAAAAATATGCAAACCCTCATATTGCTCATCATTCGTCACATAATCGCTTAAATGATCGGGTATGGATGTTTCTACCCTATGTAAAGTTGAATCTACATTCGAACTTTAGAAGTGTGCTCTTTTGTATTAGTACAAGAATTATAAAAAAATTTATAAAAAAATGTGATTTATTAATCAAAATATTGTTAAAATTGAAATAATTATCAATAGTTTGAATTTTTATTATTTATATTCTTTACTAAGAATAAAAACATTGAAGTATTTAATTGCTTGAAATTTTTCATTGATGGGGAATTTTGTTAAAACAATGGTATTCTATATGCCATTTTCAGATTGCCTAGTTTTAACCATAAAAGTGCCATTTATGACAAGTATAGGTTTCAAAAATCTTGAAAAGCTGTACATTTTGGATTGCCCAATTTGAACTATAAAAATTGCTAAAGTAGCGGAATGGTACCATTTTAACAAAATTGCCTATATTGGGCTTTATTTTGTACATAAATTGGCTTTACTTTTGGAGAATTTTCTTCATCCTAAATTCTAGAGAATATGTATTTTTTAGTGTTGTACAAATTCTTCATATTTTATTTTATATATAGATTCCAAAAGCTTGAAGTGTTCTAAGTACTATCCCCTTTGTAAATCTAAATATACAAACTGAATCTAAATCCCAAGTCTACCCTTTATTCATCAACATTTAATATCCGTTTATGATGAAATTCTCTAAATCTTCAAATAAAAAAATGGGTTGGATCTTTTAGAATTAATGAATCTTTATGAATAATAATCTCTAAGGTAAAATCTAATGATAAATACTATATCATAAAAAAAAATTTATTGTATTTTAATTTTTAAATAAAGTAACAGTGGTATTATGAATATTTTGTAAACACAAAAGAGGTGGTGTCATTCTATGCCTCAACTTTTCTACTACCATCCTTATTGGTGAAGATCAACAATTTTTGTTAAATAGTAAACCTATTAAATAGTTAGTTTAAGTTGAAAAAAGTAATTTAGGAGATGCTTTAAAATACCTATATTTTGAATATAATTTTTTTTTTAAACAATTTGTTTGAAAATTTTGATATCTATTTTTAGAAATATTTTTATAAATCTTGAGTACCAGGTATGGTAGAGCATAGACACGACATTGCAATCACAAACAAATTCTTTCATTAGGTAGCTGATGAATAGAATTTGCATTCTATGCAAATAAAAGGGCTAGTCCTTTAATTTGATGTGAGTTCAATAAGAAGGAAGTTGGTTCAAAGAATGATGTGAGTAGATTCTACAAATGGTGCAATAAAGACTACTCTACAAAAGAAATAGAAGATCAAACTACATTCTCAATAAACAATTAAAAAAATCCACCTTTTTCCTCGTTTAGGTGCTAGCATTCTCTAAAGGGACCAATAATATCAAAGCTAATATTACAATGTTGATATTAACATCAATTTTGTTATAGTTTAAAGATTCATGACATTAGTAATTTCCAAAGGAGACTCTTGAAACCTAACAAGTGCCTTTTTAATTTTACGAGTTTTCTATTGTTGAATTTCAAGATCATCACTATGAAATTGTGCCAATGTAATGAAATTGAACCATTAGCCAATACTAACATCCACTATTAAGTAAGTACCCAAAGTCCAAACCACAAATTGTAAAGATTATTTTTAAATCTTACTAACTAATAGT
Source organism: Antitrichia curtipendula (assembly GCA_951230915.1). Lineage (NCBI taxonomy): Eukaryota > Viridiplantae > Streptophyta > Bryopsida > Hypnales > Leucodontaceae > Antitrichia > Antitrichia curtipendula. Next base: position 30,936,810 of record OX579636.1, read on the forward strand.
ATCTGAGGACTCTAAAATATCATTATCATTGATATTTAAAGAATCAATTGTTTTTCTTAAATGGGCAATTTCGTTAAAATGGCATATTCCGTATGCCATTTTCAGAGCGGCTACTTTGAACTGCGAAAGTGACATCTACGAGGGGTATAGATTACATAAATCTTTGTCATATATAGATTTCAGAAATCTATCACTGATGTACATTTCAAATCGCGCGATCTGAACTTTGAAAGCAACATCTATGACTATTGTAGATTTCAGATATCTGTAAGTGGTTTAGATTTCAGAAATCTAGGACAGTTGAACATTTCAGAGCGGCCGCTCTGAACTGTGAAAACTGCCAAAGTTACGGAATTTCGCCATTTTAACGAAATTGCCCATTTATCTCTTCCAATGTATATATTTCACTATCTTTTTTGAAGTTTTTTCAATATATATATGCTAGTATTAATCCACCATGAGCTAATATGATTTTGTATTGAATCTATCCTATTGCTTACATAAATTGAGTTGAAGTACATTATCATTTCAGCTCATGGGGGATTTGTAAAAGTTCTAAAATGAATGAAGTGTACTTTTCAAAACATTCATCATCCACCCAACATAATAGGAGGTAGTTGCCCATGTAGGAGATAATCTACCATTGATTTCTACTCTAGAATTTCACCTGCACTATTAAATAATAATAAAACTAAACCTGTTACAATGCAAAAAACCCAAAAAGTTTCATACTTTCAAGGAGTTGCAATTGTGCAAGGTTTCATTGATAAAATGTTTAATGCTTGGGAAGAACAACTGAATGAAAAACTGTGTGGATGAGATCGTGATTAATGAAATCGTGACACAGTATGATGATAATCCCACTCGCACTCTAACACCGCCACTGGTACGAAAATTTAGCATGAAAACTGAAGTCCAGTTATGAGATGCTCGACGGCTTGCGAGGATCAGCGGCGTGAACTGCGGCGTGCGGAGCTTCGAGCAACTACCTCCAAAACTCCCTCGTGACTATTTTGTCAACTCCAATACACTGTACGTTCAGGAGGTTAAAATGCAGAAATGCGAAAACAGTGGAACGATTCAATCTTCGACCAAACAGTAGTGGGACGGTTCAAATTTTTTTAGTGTGCTTATAATAAAACACTTCCCATAAGCTAGATTCAGCCGCCAATTAAGCTAGCTTCCGAAATTGTATATGCATCGATTCATGGAGCAAGTACCATTTCACAATTGCAAATTTCACCATTGCAAACTACGATGTCAGACAAAGTAAGCACTATCAAGTTTCTTGATGATTTGAGGAGTTCAGTACCGACTCACGGACCAATTTTCTTGAGGTCCCTACGAGTCTGTTTGTTCGGGGTCTCATCGTAGAGAGATTGAGACGTACAAGAAAAGCAGGGTTGCTTACGTCTCGTCAAGAATAGACTCTACTACAGTACTATGGCCTCTCAATACACAGGCTTGTACGCTGGACGAAACTAGCAAATAGTGAACAGAGAGTCAGAGACGGCCAATGACATTCCAGTAGTCGGTATGTAATCTGAATGGGCGCAACAGGCCATCAACGTACTCTTGCATTTATAGAAAAGCGATTCCACACACAATGTAGTGAGCTCGATCTAGTTCTTGCACTAGTTAGCTAGTCCCACATCAGTGACCATTCCAAATTCTTCTTTTCTACAACCAGGTACGTCATCTAACTGGCACTTGTCACTTCACGTCTTGTTATTCAACAAAATCATTCGACTGACTCGATCCTTCGCTCGCCAATCTCTTCCTAGCAAGCCGATTCTCTTCGAACAGCTGCACTGGTTCCGTATATGTCCCTAGCTAGTACGGGCGCTGTCCGATATAGTTGCCAGGCGGATTGTAGCTGCAAATGATGTACACGGCCTTGTCCGCGCACTCCACGGTCGCGCAACCCACGCTCTTCGTGTTCTTCCACACCACCTGAAACGAAATTGCATTACAATTTCAGTAAAAACTGCGAAAGTTTTGCACAAATCTAGCCTACCCCTGTTCTAGTTAAAACCAAGGCAGACCTTCTTGTGTCACTGGTTATTACCTGAGTGTAATGGCCACACATCTTCCCCGCTTGGCACTTGTTAGTCGAGTACTGGTAGTAGATCTGCTCCTGCACCCACATCGAGACAGCGTCCTTAGGCGTCCACGCCTTCCCGGAACCCCAGAACAGATTCTCCCCATACGGTCCCGACGAGTGCTTCAACGGAATGCACTTGCTCTTCTGCGAATTCGCGTAGTCGCGAGCGTAAGTTGCGAGGTTAGTGTCCCACACCAACGCCGGGATGCCCAGCTTGCTGCGTGCGTCGTTGTGCGGCGTCAGAAACGCTTGCGGAGTGTTCGCATCTGGCGACAGTGCCGCAGTTGCGAACTGCACCGACGTCGCTAGAATCACCACAAGCGTGAGCATTGCGAATCCCATCACGACAAGCTCCCGAATTTCGAATCCCAAAATCTGAATCCTGAAATCTGAAAGCTTCTGTGGTGAATGGTTTGCGAGCTGGAAAGCTGGATGATTGAACTCAATTGTTGCCGCTCGGGCTTTATAGGATTATGTTGCGCAGCCAATGGAGATGATTATTGCATGCTTGCAGCTGGTCGACGATGGCTAGTGTTCAGTAATAGGGATTAAGTTCCTGATTGTTCTGCGAGGAACGTGCTTCGTTTCTGGCGTTTTTCGATCCCGCCTTCCATTACGCAACTGGGAGGAAACGGAGCCGATCTGAACTTCCTGCCGGAAAACATGCATTGATTAGCGGATGTCTTAACTTAACATTTAAATTTAAGCTCTTCGAAGTCGTCAGAATGTCATTTCAGTCATAATTTTAGTACCGAGATGCCTTACTAAGATCGATCCGTCCCCAACTCCCCATTATAAGCGTTAATGTCAATTTCGTGAAGTTGGCGTGAGTCCGGCGCCAAAAAAAATTGTCATATATGTACATCAAGGTCAGATAAAATCTAGGATAACTATGGATTATGGTTCAGAACACAGGTGTTCTGAAAGGTGCCGAAGTATTGGGGAAATTCACGTTCGTTATGTTTTAGTTTTATTTATTAAATATTTTGATTGAATTTTAAGCTCTCGGATGTAGTCAGTTCAAGCAATTCGTCGGGATTACGGTACTGAGATGCCTCACTCTAGGATTGATATGTCCCCAGTAATAAGAGTTACTGGTTCTAGTTTTTTATATAGAAAGTTCGAGTGGATTTGAAGCTCTCGGATGTCGTCAGCTCAGTCAATCGGAGGACTGAGATGGATCGATCCACTGCCACCGTTATTTTTTTTTCAAACTATTTTACATTTTTTCTTATTCTTTCTGAAACAAATGAAACAGAACTTCATTGCAAACGAAAAAAGAACACAACAGGCAAGCCAAAGGCTGGACAAAATCAACAAATATTTTACATTTTGATGCGGAACGAAAGACATTCGTGAATGTGCAATGGTCATGACTTGCATGAAGGAGATTTCTTTTTTGGTAGACCTATTTTTGACACAAATTGACAAAACTTTCAATTGCAAGTAGGGAAAAAACCGGTCGACACATCATGAAGATTTTTTTTAATTGCTTGACAATCTTGAGCAGGACAAGAAGAGGATGGAGCTTTGTGTAGGATCGATTTGTGATATATAGATTTGGGGAATTCTTGGTCCATGGGCTCGAACATGAGCAGTTTGGAGATTGTTGGTATGTTTGCTGTACTTGTGGATGTGAACGCAGTTCGGACGGTACAGTCCCCGAATCAAAGGACGAGATGGCCAGTACTTGGTTTTGTCCTCCGCGTGATGTTGCAGCGACAGTGGGTAGAGAGACTAGATTGACGGGGCGCCGTTGAAGGATTTGAAGCGGCGCTGCTTGTTTGATATTTGTGGAGTATCAAGACTGGAATTTAACGCTTGAAAGGGCCTTGGGGTCCCTCCCTCTACACGACCCGCATTTCTCCATATAACTCTTCAATTATGGTTTAATATGTGAATTATGATACAAACGTCAATTTCATTAAAATGGCGGCATTCCAGAACTTTGGCGGGTTTACATCTATACCTGTCCTAGATGTTCATACAAAATGGCGGATTTCATATGCCATTTTAACGAAATTGACGTTTACATTGTTATTTTCGTACTATCGTGATCAGTAATTTACTTTGTATCGAAAAGTATGTAGCCAATGTTTTTTTGATCAAATACCACCAAATTCATAATATACTATGGAGCCACAAAAGGCTTTGAGGCCCTCGTAGGATTAACATCATTTGGACTGCCCACCTAGTTTGAGGCAATCAATGGAGTTGAAGCAATGTTGTTTTTAGACATTGCTGCTTTAGGATTAATCTCTAAGAGACCCTAGTAGGAGGGGAAATGTAAGGTAGAAGCACCCATTCGGCTAGGGTCCTAGTATTTTTTCTTGCAATGAAATTACTTTCATTTGTGTTTAAAAAAAACAAAAAAATGGTAGAAGCACTTCAAATTGCCACTTTTTCTACCCCATCTAGGTGGGTGATCCAAATTATGTTTTTATTTGTAAGAATGTTAGCCTCCTTGGAATAAATACAATTCTAGTGTTTCTAAAATTTCTAATAGTCATGCAATATTCTATGAATTTTCAAAGTTGAAAGTATAGGATACCTACCCATACCACAAGACTCCCTTTAATTGGTCACTCTTGAAGCAAAAGATGCTTCAACCCCTATTGATTGCTTTAAATTCCTCAAAGAACTCTTCAACTCCCATTAGTATTTTTTAAGAGCTTATGGTGATTTAGGAAGATGTAGTACTCCCTCATTCCTAATTAAGTGTCCCATTTCATGAAAGTCCATGAAATCAAGAAAAACCACTCTAATTTTTTTCATTTAGAAATTTGAGGTTCAAAAAATAGGGTTAAGACTTTAGAATTTAGGATTTAAAAATGCAATTTAGGATTTTTTGCCTTTTTATCATTGCAGTATGGCATGATCAACATAATAAAAATCAACACTAACAATAATTATAAGGTGATGTATATGGGAAAAGATCATTTAGAGCATGTTGAAGAATTACCTATTTGCCTCTCTTGTAATGTATACATCTAATTCAATGTGCTAATGAGTCTATGCAATGCATTGTAGAAGGCAATTGCAAAAAACACTTGCCAAATTGCCAATTTGGTTGTGTTTTGAATTGCCAGTGCTATAACTTTTGAATTATAAATCCAATGTCCCAAGCAAGAATTTTTTTTTAGATGTCTTCATTTTAATTGTCATCCTTATTATTTTAGAAATTTAAAAAAAAAAATTATATTTAAAAGTCAATTTTGTTAATTTGTCAATCTTTAATGTTTAGGATTTTTTATATTATTGAGCTGTTTAAATTAATGATTTTCTTTAGTGGTATATTCCTATAGTAGGTAAACATGTTCACACCAAAGGGCATCTAAAAATACATTACTTTATGTTTTCTGCATTTGTGCAAATAGGCCTCCCTTAGGTGTGCACTTCTAAACATTAGAGATGGTTTTCACCTAATTTTTTTAGTCAAATCTCATCATCAAGAAATCTTTTCAGTTTTCAAATAGAAGAGTTTTTAATTTATTGAAATTTTATTTTTTATTTATTTTATAAATTAAAATATTGAAGTATGTATTTTTTGGGACATGTTCTCAAACATAGAATTTTGGCAAAGAAAATACATACCTCAATATTTTGATATCTATGCTAAATAGTGAAATCAGGTTGCACCTCATTAATTTTTTGACATTTGACACTACATAAACGTTTCCTATTATTGTACAAGAATGGACTACTTTTAGATTAGATATTGTTATAGTTAGCACTCATGAACCTCTGTGTGTACAAATAGAAAGATTTGTAGAAAGATTTGTTGACTTTAATGGCTCATAAAGTAATTGTTGGAGATAAAACAACCAAATTATTTAGGCAACATAATTTCACTATTTAGTATATTGATCTATAAAAATATGAAAATTGTACAAGTAACATGAAGCGTGCAATCATTGACAAGACATTCAAAGACTAAGCATGCTTCATCAAAACCAGCTAAACTTTTGGCAAATGCATTTTGCTTAGGTTGAATAGCACTCTACATTTGCTTGATCCACTTCATTACACTAATTTAAATTAAACTTGACTTCAAAATTGTGACACACAAGCCAAAAGATTCAATTGAATGGGTGAGTTACAATTATTTTTATTTGTAGCACTACCTCAATAACTCCATGCTATGCAAATACTGAAGGCCGTTAGTGTTGGAGTTGATACTTAGAATAGGTTTCCAATCCTCACAAAGAATTATCAAACACACAATATGCCATAGGCATGAGACCGTGCACATGACAAGTCTTTGTTATCCACTACTTTATACACACATTCACCATGACAAAAATTTACAAAATGAACATCTACATTCTACACTTTCCAAATACATTGCTTTCACAAAATTCCATAAATGTTGTATGAATTTACAAAAGGGTCAAACTTCATCACCCTCTTCTAGTGGTATTCAAAGTAGTTAAAAATGTTGAAAACATCTAAAATTCAAATACATAAAACCTCTAGGCATGCTCATGAAAGATGCTTATTCTCCTTGAATATATTCACCATGGAAATTGGAGTCATCCTAAAGCACGTAGAGAACATGATCTTGAAAGATTTTTGTATAATACATATGGTAGGTTAATGATGCTCTAAAGCAGCAAACACCATTTGCAACGGTGAAGCATGAATGCATGATAGCACATGGTACTAGTAATGGTAGAAGATAATGTCATAACTAAGCAAACAATGATCCTTCAAGAAACTACTAGACAAAAGAAAACTAGTCCCATGCATAATAAATAGCAAACTTGTTGAATGAGATATGGAATTGATGGCAACCTTGGACTTGAGCCAACAAACTTTATCCTCATTTCTAGAAGAGTGGATTCCACCAAGTTTGTAAATGGCCTCCAAGAAGGAATTTACAAGTTTCTAAGGAAAAATTCCATAAAGTCTACATAGATTAGGAACAACACCCTATCCATGACCATAATGAAAGCATGAGTACTCTTCTTCTCTTTTATTTGATGTTCATTTATCAAACCCATATTGTTTATAAAACCTTGAATTCACAAATTATGGGCCATAGATCTTAGCTCTTTAAGTTTCCCTTGAAACTTTAGCAAACTTTGCCTTCACCCTTGTTAATTTGTTTGTGGCCTCCATATTAAGATAGCAAGATTGCTAAGAGTTGAACACATGCGCACTAGAATAGACCAACCAATAGTGGTGGAGACTTCCTTCACTACTTCACTTGAAATCTTCGACTACATAATGCCCAAAGGGTGACATTAGACATCTTTGTTAGCATGTGCTTAGGAGGACCCTTGGCCTTGTACACACCTAGAAATAAGGCAAACGCAAAAGCTAAAATTATGTAGCAAAAGGTTAGAGTTATTTTGCAACGTAATGATTCCATATGAATTTCATTCATGGTTAATTCATGGAATTGTTAGATTATTGGATAAAATTTTGATTACTTTTGAGATAGAATGATAATAGTGCAATTTACATTTTGAGTGCACAATCATTGATTTGAATTGAAATTTGGCTTAAGGATAATGCCAACTAAGTAGTTTTATTTAACTTTAAGACTTTGCTCTAAATTGAGATGTCTGGTTTGTTGTAACTATTTGGGTGAATGAAAATGTAGTGTTGACCTTGACTCTGTTTTTCCCATGGTTGACTCTACAATCAAGGAATTAAAATCCTAGTATGCATTGGCAAATCACGTCTAGAGGATGGACATTGGAGGGTAGATTAGGCTTTACCTACTAACTCCTAGAGTTACTAGGCATGACCTTTGACAAATATGGCACATGACAAGGGACAAAAATGAAAGACATAATGTAAAAGATATGGAATAATTTGGACCAAAGTTTACTAAAAGGTGCAAGTAGGCCAAAAAATGGTGGATGGGCAATGGTGGATGACCTATAGATTAAGTTCTAGTATCTCAATGTCATCAAAGACTTTTCGATCCTTTGGATGTTTGGACTTTTTGATGCTCAACAACCCGCTCTACACTATAGTGTCTTTGTCTTTGTTTTCAATCAAATTTAAGAGATTAAGCATAGTCAACTATCATAAAAATAAAGGAAAATGATCTTGACGCTACACCACAAAGCTTGCAATGAAAAATGTTCATTGCATTTATTATTTATTATTTTAGAATTTTGAGCAAAATTTAAGCCATTCATACATTATAAAACTTTAGCAATAAACCTTATTCATCCATTTAGAAGTGAAATATATTTGAAGTTTGTGATGTTTGAAAGTCATTTGCACATCACTATGTACTTATGTCCTCAAGAATCCATATTTTGCATTTGAATTCTAAGGCAAGACCAAATATGTAGTGATTGTAGATGATATAGATAGATCGAGGGCCTTTTGATTTTTGGTTGATTGCCAACAACCACTAATTTCTTCTTCTAGGACTTTGTCACATGATTTTTTTTACTAGGGGGTGTTTATATAATTCATTTTTATTGTTGTGTAATAAATTATGCAACTACCCTGCAACTACCCTGCAACTACAATCCTCTATATTTGCACCAACTTTGACAAAGTTACATTGTAGTTGCAAAATAGTTGCAAAGTAGTCGCAGCATGTAGTTACGCATACGGGAATGTAACAAAAGAGTTGATGTGAGGTACTTTACATCCAATCTTCATCACAATTGTCGATGTGGACAATTTTACGTTCTGTAGACGTATACATGAATGTAACAAAAGAGTTGATGTGAGGTACTTTACATCCAATCTTCATCACAATTGTCGATGTGGACAATTTTACGTTCTGTAGATGCATACAGGAATGTAACAAAAGAGTTGATATGAGGTACTTTACATCCAACCTTCATCACAATTGTCGATGTGGACAATTTTACGTTCTGTAGAGTCCAATGTGTCTATCTACAGTTGCATGTAATTTAAATTTGATAGCAATTTAACTAGAATGCAACTAGATTGCAACTATAGTGCAACTAGACTGCAACTACATTGCAATTACAATTCGACTAGTGTTTGACTTAAAAACAACTAGACTTCAACTTGAAAAAACTAGCATGCAACTAGAAAACAACTAAAATGCAACTACTATTAAGTCTTTTATTATTTGTCCCACATCAATTGCCAAGAATACCATTAGGTTGAACATATAAGAATTGTAAGTTATAGTAGTATTGTGTAATGAATTTTGATAATGAAATTCTAATATTTATATATTTTGTAGATTTTTACACTTTGTAGATTTCTACAACTTGTAGATTTTATAATCTACAAATATCTATAAATATTTAAAGTTTAAGATATTTCTAGATTTGGCGATCTAAAAAAAAAGATAGATCTGAAATTTAGAATCTACAAATCTTTGAAATTCAAATTTCAAATCTACAAGTCACAAAGACGCAAACTAATTGCACATCAATTGCAAACTAGTTGCACACCAATCGCAAACTAGTTGCACACCAATCGCAAACTAGTTGCACACCAATCACAAACCAGTTGTAAGTCAATTGCAAACAAGTTGCACATTAGTTGCAAACAAGTTGCACACAAATGACTTCCACATAAGCAACCACGTCAAAAAAGTTCATCGATGAACTTTCAAGTATACTGTCAAATGATAAACAACTTTGAAATTTTTTGCAACTACTTTGCAACTCATGCAACTTGTCCACTGCAAGTGCAGGCTCCAAATTATCACCTAGTTGCAAACGACCTATACAACTACAAAATGAGTTGTACAGTGTAGTTGCAAAACCCCTCGTTTTCTTGTAGTATTGGCAGGATAAAAAAATATGGTACCTATCACTATGAAAAATGATGCATTGTACCTCTATGTCTTCCAATTACATGCTACATACAGCTATTGTTTGAACCTGTCAATCCGTAACATAGACTCAATGGTTAATTTCATGAAATTCTCAATATCTCTCCACTCCTACCAATAATGGTGGTTTAGCCTTAAGAGGGATCTTTTGGTGACGGGGATGAGGATTTTTTATAAGTTTTGTAAGGCATTTATACAATGTATCTTAATGACCTATTTTATATTCCTTAACTATAAATTCTAAAATTCCCTAAACCACAATCTTGGGTCCTAAATCATGGTCATGGTTCCTAAATCAAAAATCAAAAAGAAATACTTCAAGAAATGAAGGCTTTCAGGCTCAAAAATGAGCATGCATGGTAGGTAATGGAGGATATAGAGGATTCAATGCTTTACAAACGTATAAGCATTCAAATCCCACTACAAAATATCCAAAAGTAGATCATTTTTTAACTTAGGTCTCAAAATGAAAGATTTTGAAATAATATTTTTTCTAATGAATATGCCTTTAGGCGCACATATACACATTATTCTTATGTAAATGACCCCTTGGGCATAACACACTTCAACCTTGGCCTAATGCATTCAAATGTTTTCACTACAAAATGTTCACAATACACAGTCAAAATAATTAAAGGTGTGCTTAGTCTATTCTTTACGACACCCTTAAGTCGAATTATTGCTCCAAAAATCAAACTATTGTACTTGAAGTCAATTTTGTTTTCTGAAGCCCTATCCCCCTGTCGCAGTATGTATTTAAAGGTTTTAGAAGAAAAAATTGCAAACTTTAAATGATCCTCTTTCTATTCACTTTTTCAAGGATAATTTTGAAATATATATTACAAAAAAATAATAGATGTTAGTTTACTTAGCCTTCTAACTTAAATTCTCTTAAGTTTGAAAAAATCCCAAATTCAAATTTAGAATGAACACAATCAATCATTTTTTATTAATTATAAATAAACCACAAAGACTTGTTGTAGCCACCTACTTATACATTAGCAATTTTTAGTAATGGTTGATTGTATCCCTCAACTAGATCCATTGATCCTAAAATCCTAGAATCTTCAAATTTAAAAATGATTGATATTATATACTACCGCTAGTAGAAATCAAGCTTCTGAAGATCCTAGATCTAGGCTATTGTTAGAATGTTGCACTCTCACTAATTGTTGTCTACCACCATGTGGAAGTGATTGAGTTTGTTACAAATTGCTCCAATTCCATTTTCACTTGTTTGAAATTATAGATGTCCACTCCACATGTCAAGATCCTTTATTCTTGGATCTAGGACTTGATTTGAGGTTGGTTCTATGGCCAAGTCCATTGCCTTCTTTTTTTTTTTTTTGAGCCTTCACATCAAGAAATTTAGGTGATAACAATCAATTCTTGGTTGTCTTGCTTGTTGGCATTCATTTTGCATTCATGCTAGGTTGGTGTCCAACTGTCCATCAAGGTGTCTATTTTAAATACAATAATTGTTTGTAGATGAGTTTTTTTCTTCTTGATCTTTGTGTTTTGAGCTTGTTTTTTGAGCTTGTTTTTTGTTCGATGACTTTCTATTGAGGAGTTTGTATCAAGTTGGTTGAGGCCAAACAAATTGGTTGAAGAGTGATCATGAATCATATATATGATACGCTAGGTGGATGTGAATTTTTATGTTGAATTGAAAATTTTAGTGGTTAAAAACAAAAATAAACAATAGTAATAAATAAACATTGGCAAAAAAGAAGTAGTAAGATAGGAGGTGCAGAACCTTTCCATTTAAGAGCATATTGGCTTAGGATCTCTTCTATATAGATCAAAGCATTTTCTAACAAATTTTTAGGAAAAAAAAAGAGGAATACACATCCATCACAAAGTCCAAAAAATATGAAAGGATGGCAAAAAGTATCCCACCACTCATAACTCCACATTATTTATAATAGAATGACCTATAGTTGACCACTTAAGTAATTCCACGCATGTTCTTAGGCATTAGATGGCAATATAAATTTACCACCTTGTAGAAAGATAGATATAATGGGCATTGCCAATTTTCCGTGATTTAATTTTCTTAAATTCAAATTACTATGAATTTTGGAAGCCATAATTTGGCCTCAACCTATACCCAATATGTAGAGTCTTCCAATTTTGATCATTCCATAACTACTTTCCCACTCATTGCTTCCTACTTTCTTACCCACTACATTAAGACATGATTGTGCCATGATTTTATAAAGTGCAGCCATCCATAATTGATAATTTAAGCCATAGCGGATATGATCTGGGGTACTGCAAAGCAAAGCAAATATTTTTTGAGGTGCATTGATTGATATGACTAGGATTGCAAAACAGTTGGAAATTTTATCGCTTGAACTAAAATTACTATGAATTTTTGGAGGCAAAAAGTATGTTGGATTAATAGCCAATGTCTACACTCTTCCAATTTTGATCATTCAAGAACTAATTTTTTACTCATTACTTCCTACTTTCTTTCTCACTATTTTGGGACACGTGTCATGAACTTATTAGTTCCAACCTTGACCAATTAAAAAAAAAACATTCTAAACTTATGAAAATGTGATCGAAAATAACTGCACCTATAGGTTGAGTATGGAGCATTGATCAGGAATGGGTGGCTCTACCTTAGTCCCAACCTTGCAAATGAGGAAAAATCACATTCCAAACTTTTTTTGAAACATGTTCCAACTTGGGTTGGAAATAACTGCACCATGTAGATTGGATATTGATGCTTGGTTGATAATGTATGGTTCTACCATACATTGAAATTATGTCTACTTCCAAATCAAACTCAAGAGGCCCCAAGCACTCATAAAATTGTGCACCAAAATCACAAATTGGTACCAATTCATCATTGGACAATTTTTCATTTCTGTAATAACAATTCATAGTACAAAATTAAGAGCAATTTTTGAAGCATTGGCAAAATATGAACATGCTACCTTAGAGCATCACCACCCATTCTCCCCAAACAAGGCTGGGGAAATGGATGGCCAGGGCCCTGCACCTCCCAGGCCTCCCTATGTCCGGGTAGACATTCCAGTCATTCCCAGCTAGAGGTCATGGTAAAAACAAAAAATCAATCACACGCTTAGTTACGTGAGACTCAAGTGTGAGACCTGTAGCTAGTCAATTAAAAAAAATTAAAAAATACTTTCTAAGAAAATCCTATTAAACATTTTCAAATACAAGAAACTGTGCCTCACATGTGTTTGAGGTGGACCTCAAGCACACCTCAAGCACTTTCACTACTCTCATGAAATTCCAAATTACCTCCCCCTCCAAAAAAAAAAGGGCTTTTATGAAAAATCCTATTCCAAATTCTCAAAACATAAGTCTCAATGCACTAAATTAAAAAAATAAACAAATAAGACTTTGATGAAAAATCCTATTTAAAACTTTCAAAAACAACAAAGTGTCCTTGAAGTGTGCTTGAGGTAAACCTCAAGCACAACTTAAACATACTTTCACTACTATCATTGAATTGGAATGAAAAAAATATATTAAAAAAAAGGTTTAAAAAACACCATTCAAAATTTAAAAAAACAACAAGGTGTGGTTGAGGTGGACTTCAAGCACCCTTTTTTTTAAAGATTTAGAATTGAGTTTTTGTTATGATCAAAACTCTCATGTTTACGTGCTAGCCTCTCATGCCCCATCATTGCATTCACAAGCCGACAAGGCCAAAGAATACGGAAGCACAACAAAATGAAAACTAACACTTTAAACTTCCTCAGTCAACAAGCTTGGAAGGGACGGGGTCCTATGGCTTCCAGCGCCTCTTTTGGCGTGACCAGACTCCTTCCTAACCTGGCGGATGCATGGTGGGAGATGTTTTGGAGTCCATCCACGCCCTAGTCTAAGCCGGCTAACTTTAGAGTCAATGGGTGGTGATGCTTTTAGACAGGGACAAATAAATGGTTGTGATTTTAGATTCCTATACTTTCCTATAAGTGTCAATTGAAATCTAGCTCTCCATTCTTGGAAGATGACCAACTTTCACAATTTCACTAGTGCACTGCCTTAGCCCCTAAAGTCCCAAGACCTTTTTTTCATCAAAAAACACTAAAAATTTCCACTTTTATTGCAAAGAGCAATTTTTTTAAAGAATTGTTTGTTTTGCAAATTTAAAAATAGGATCTTGCACTAGATTAGTATAAGAATGTGTGGAAAAAGTTTCAAAAACTAAGACCACATAGATTGCAAGATATTTGCATTTAAAGTGAAGAAAATATATTTTTTTGTATATTGCTCAACTAGATTTTTTGACTTTGAATCTTCTTAGCTTAAAATTTTTGCACCACTAATTATGAATTTTGAATTATTCATATTGAAAAATTAAGTTGAAGATTTAGATTTTTTTAGATAAAAAATATCCTAAATTTTCACTCATTAAAAAATTATAAGTAGATGTAAGTTGAAGATTGAAGGAAAAAATAAATTGCTAATAACTTTAAGATGGAATTGAAATATAATAATTTCAATGGTTAGATTGTTCTAGCAAGAGATCTTAACTTTGTGAATTTTTTTTTTTTTTTAAATTGTGAAATTTGAATTCAGAAATGAATCCTACAAGTTATTTTTTCAAAAAGATGCGCTAATTGCTTGAAAACAAGATCATCCATAACTTTCACGTCACTAATCTAAATGGAATGAATCAAAGCTCCTTATGTAGATAAAAATACAATAAATGAGGGGGGGGGGGGGGGGGGGAGGGGAATTAAATTTTAAATTTAAATTTTATAGGGGGATATTTTTGCTCGCCAGACAAGGGTTGTACAGTACCTTTTCGGTACATTGTAACACAATGTGTTCAAATCCATTTCATTAAAAAATGAAATGGATTTGAGCACATTGTATTACAATGTACCAAAAAGGTTACTAATTAAATACCAACCCCACCCACCCATTCAAATATTTTAAATTAAAATATTTTAAATTAAAATTTTTTCTGAACCTCCCCCACTCCCCTCCCCTTCTTTGTAATTTCCAGAGTTAGTAATCCTCACAAACAATATGGGATATCTGCTCCCAAATACGTATCTGTATCTGTATTTGAATCCGTATCCGTTCGTATCCGCTTTCGTATCCGTATCCGTCTCTGTGTCTGTATTTACCGTATCCGTATCCGTATCTGTATATATCTGTATCCATATCCGTATCCGTCTCTGTGTCTGTATTTACCGTATCCGTATCCGTATCCGTATCCGAGTTTTTTTTTGGGATCAATGGTTGGGGTGTGTGTGTGTGTTGTAATTTTTTTTTCAAAAAGATCAACGGCTCTCATTTTTTCAAACATTGATTGGCGGAGGGGGGGCAACTAATGGCGTGACAGTACATTTTTGGTACATTGTGCAACAACTTTTGCTCCCAAGCTTCAATTGAAATAAAAGTGATATTCCCATAAAGCTAATGTTTGTTTTTTCTATCTTAACCAAAAGCTTCAAATAATCATAACAAATATTGAATCTACAGGAACTTGTTGAAATCCATTTTGTCCCTCAAGGGAACAATGGAATTTTAGGAATTAACCCCTAGAGCAACGACACTAGCACGTGAGCCTAAAAAATGCAAGCCTATGAGCCTTGAGCCTAGGTGTAAGTAGGTACTCTACAACCATTGAAGGTTTCTATAACATACATACTTACAGTGACTCACAAAAGTATTTGGCCTCTATTTGTGAATTCATTTGGCATGAAATTGTGGAGAGAGTTTAATGAATCTGCCTTCCAAATTAATTAGGGTTAATCAATATCATTTAAAGCAATATTAGGTGGCTTCCTTCTAGTAATTTAAGTGGTACATTTTTGTGGGAGTGGTTCAATTTATCTCAAAGGTAGCCACCTACATATTTTGATTATAGTGACTTCTTCTTCTACTTGTGTTTCCATTGTGAGTAGAGACTTTGAGAGCTTTCAAAAGTCTTAAGTTGAGACTCTTCACATTTCTAGTAGTCACAATGAAGAAAATGAATTTTCATGAGCGTTACCAAGTCATAGTATTGAGTGAGCAAGGATTTTCACAACGTTTCATAGCTCACCATCTTAATATTCCTCGTAGCATAGTTGGTCACATTTTAGCTCAGTTTAAAAATGATGGGGAAGTGTCTCATCATCCCAGATCAGGGAGACCACGTCTTCTGAGCATTTGGGATGAGAAGCTTGATGTGAGGACTCTCAATCAACCGAAATTAGGCATTGCGGTGATTGTAGGGCGTAGTTTGAGAGCTCAGGGTCTTCATCTGTGTGATGAGACTATCCGTTGAAGTTTTTGGAGGCAAGGGCTTGGGGCTAGAGTGAAGAGGAAGAAATGATTGTTGACAAAGAGGCATAGGTAGAAGCATTTATAGTAGGCAAAGGCTTCATAGGATTGCGATGTAGAAAACTAGAGTCAAGTCATTTGGTCAAATGAGTCCAAGTTCAATGTTTTGGGTTCAGATGGTCATCAACGGTGTTGGGAAAAATCCTACAGAACCTCTTCATGATTGCCATGTGCAACATACGATTAAATATGGTGGTGGTAGCATTATGGTATGGGGATGCATGAGTTGGGCAAGTGTAGGAAACCTTTATCGCATTGATGGCATTATGAATTCGCAAGTTTATCTTGATATTTTAGATTCGCAGTTGTTGGGTACTATTGAGAGACAAGGTCTTGATGAGGCAAAAGTCATTTTCTAGCATGATAATGACCCAAAGCATACATCTAGTCTTCTACAACGATGGCTAGGTCGATAGGATTTCTCTATGATGGAGTGACCACCACAATCTCCCAATCTAAATCCTATCGAACACTTGTGGAATGAAGTAGATAGTTTTTTGAGGTTGTTTGGTGATTCATTTAGAAGTAGAGATGACTTGTGGAAGAAAATCCAGGCTGTTTGGTAGAGTATTAAAGTAGAATTTGTATAGAAGCACATTTGTACAATGCCATCTAGGGTGGCTGATCTTCTTGTAGCTAAGGGTAGATATACATGTTGATAGACTTGTAGTTGTTGTACATATGCAACATTTTCTACTATTGAGATTTTCATTTTGAGTTCTTTTTGTGTTATCATGATTTCCTACTTAATCAACATATGTTCTTGGCCATGCTTTTTGAATACTTCTTTCAAATTCTTTTTACCATTTCAACTTTTTTTCCACGAATTTTTCATAACGTGTTTTGACAGCATGTATAATATATCTGTGATGAGTCTTGCTTACTATTTCTCACTAGTCCAAAAACTTTTGTCCAATTTTCACAGTTACAGATAGTAACCAAATACTTTTGTGAGTCATTGTATAATATAAGTACCTTATAACCATGGAAGGTGCTTATAATATAGGTACCTTAAACAAAGATACCTATAATATAAATATCTTATAACTATGAAAGGTGCGTATAATATAGAGGCCTAGGTTCCGAGGCTCATGGACTCAAGATCCTAGGCTCGCATATTAGCAATTGTGACCTCTAAGGACCAACATGCATTTTTTGCAGGGTTGACAGGACGTCCGGACGTCCGCGTCCACGTCCGGCGGACGTGGACGTTGACCACCGGACGTCTTTTGACATCCCTGGACCGGCCGTCCGCGCGGTCGGGAGGCTCGCGGACGGGCCCTCGGGCGGACAAGGCAGATGACGGACGGACGCGATCGAGCGGACGAGATCGCGCGGACGGATCTTGCGGACGGGCATGTGCGGACGGGACGTCCGCGCGATCCCGTCCGCACGATCTGCCCATCCGATTTTGGGCCGTCCGATTCGCACATACGCGTCCGCATTGCTTGGTCCGCCTTCGGACGCCATAAATAGCGCGGCGGACGGCTCATTCCTCACAATCGTTTCCCTTGCGGAGTAGGTGATCCAGTGCCTCTCAGTGGCTCTGCGCGCCCCTTTTGTTTTGGTGCGTGAACGATTGTGCTCGGATACTGAATTGCACCAATTTATTTTGGTGATTACTTGGTTTTGAAGGCCTTGTTAACAACTTCACCTCGTTTCATTGGCAAGTGTCAAACATTTTGTTAAGTTGTTCTAAAGTTTCATGTGAATTTTGTTATCAAATCATTTCATTTTAATCAAGGTTATCATGCCTCGCAATAGTAGTTCAAGGTCCAGTAACAAAGGCAAATCCCAGGACATGAACTGGGGAGATTGGGCAAATCCAATGTGTGTAGTTGAACCTGGATGGGAAGAAGAGCCCAAGAAGGTTTGGGATTGCACAATGTGCAAAAAGTACGTCAGAATGACGCACCTCTCCAAAATGTGGTCACAAAAAAGAGCAGACAAACAAGTTCGACGCTGGGAAGGACAAATTTCCACGTGCGAGAGCCAACACTTTGTACACCAATACGAGGAAGTAACGCGGTGCGCTGAGCTGCCTGACTCCAAACCAAATGTTATGAATTATTCTAACATGGCCATGGTTTGGGCAGAGATTGTACTCCACAAAGATGTAGATTGGCGCAAAATTTACGGGAAAAATGTTGACAATATGAAGCGCACTGACGCTGTTATTTATACGAGTTGGACTCAACCAAGCGATTGTATGCGAATGTGATCCAATCGAGGGCAATTTGGATTTCCGCCGGTTGTATTGCCGGATGCTGAGGATGAATGGTCGGACGACGATGATGTAGAAGACAATCCAGCACCCGTAACATTTACAGTGGGACATGAGCGTCAAGAAGCTCGGGAAGACATCGAGTTCAATCAACAAATGCAAGAAGCTATGCGTAGGAGCATGGAGGATCGGGGTCAACAACACAGGCATGACAGGTCCTACCAACATGATCGTACTGCATCTGGTTCACAAGATGGTCAAAGGGTCTTACACTACGCTAACGACCCCCGAGGTACTTATTACAACCCAGAAAGAAGCCATGGAATCACACATGATTTTGGATCTAGCCAAGGAGGCTCCCAATACTTGTCCGGATCTACTACGGGTGGTTCATATGAGCGTCACACAGGCTCTCGTCATGTCGAACCAAGGCAAGGAAGGTCTCAGCACCGTGATGTAGTTCCTCCTCCAACTTTTGGAGGTCCTTACTATGGAAATCCCAATCAAGGAGCTACGCCAAGCGACTATGGATGCACTTGGGGCGGAGGACCATATCTTGGCACTTATGGATCCGGTTCCACACCACCAAAACGTAGAGATGACATCCATTCAGATTCCGAGTAAAGTAGGTAGAGCTATTTTAGTCGTTGTCTCACAATCGAGTGGGCCTTGGAATCTTTTGTTATTGGATTATGGAGTGTGGCAATCATAGTACAAACATATCGGCATCTCGGCGAATAGCATTTACGATTTTACGTACTAAAATATTTTGATGTAAATATATTGTATTAAAATGTATTTGGAGGTTGGTACTTGGTATCATCATAGCGGTATCGTTCAAGTATCAACTGTATTGCTTTTCAATATAAAAAATATTTGCGCATGACAAAATTCTATTATCATTATCCCCTAATCGTTTTTGACTATGTTTTCACCAAAAACGTTCCAAAACTGCCATTTCTAATACTAGTGTGAAATTTTAGAAAAAAAACATTCTTGGACACATGTAACCATAGGATCTTGTAGTAAACTTGTTTAAGAAGATGTGGAAAAAATTTCAGAATTTTCCACCATGTGGATTGCAAGATAATAGTGTTTGAATTGACAAAAATCCTTTTTTTGTCCCTGCGAAAAAACGGGCAGCTGCCCTTCACAAGGTCACATTTATATGAAAAAATGTCCAAAATGGTGGTTACTCTTTGGATTTATTCTTGAAGGCAAGTTGGCTACATGCTTGAAAATTTTCAGATCATTTGGAATTGTACAACATATAGGAAAAAAATAGTAAGTAGGAAGAGGTAGAGAATGATTCAAAACACTAAATTGTGAAGAATTTATTTATGGAATTGAAAAATGCCAATCCAATGGTTGTAATGTTGTAATAAACAATCTACACCCAATGTTTTTATTTTTTTTCAAAAATATTGAAAATTGAGTTAAATAAAAGACTTCAAGTCTTCAAAGTTTATTTTAGAGTTGAAATTCCATAACTACCCTTAAACTAAGAATCCTCATAACTTTTGACTTATAGATCTAAATGGAATGATTCAAAGCTTTCCATGTACATATAAATCTAAAGAACCAATTTCAAATTTTTATTTTCTTAAAAAGTGATTTTTGAAGAAGTTTTTTTCGCTGCCCATGCTGCCCGCCAAGGACTGAAAATGACATATCATGCAATAACTTTTTAACCATGTAGTCTAAATGTATGAAAATTGTTGGGCCTTAAAGCTACTCCTCGGGCACGTGTTGTATGAAAATTTCAAAGAAAAAAAATATAAATTTCATTTGTAGTGAGCTGCCCAAAATCGCTATGTTGCCAAAAAAATCACTTTGGTCTTTTAGGGGTTATATGTGTTCAACATTGATTATACAATTTTGAACCCAACCAGACCAAGCTAACATCCATCAACAATAATTGTTGCATTGCACTTCTCATTCAAGGATTTCAAGCAAAACATATGATGAATGCATAAATAGATGGTAGACATTGGACATTGGAAGTTTCAAAACACACAAACATTTCAAAACTTTATATGAATTATAAGGGTGCACATATATTGGCATACATTGATGGTGCATATATATATTAGAAAATCCTTGCACACAATCATGCAAATTTATGTACTCGCCTCTACATTTACCTAATACTTTTATAGTTCTATCACTTCTATGTCGTCCATTAACACCATAGACACTAATATGAGTGGCGGAAGTGTTCATTCGGAATAGGCCAGTTGTAATTATTGGTAAATCGATGGATGATTTCGGACAAGCTACCGCGAGAATCAATCACCGAATCACAAAGGCGCTCCAAGTAAAGGTGAAAAATCCTTGCCAAATCCTCATGGCTAAATCTTGTATGTCCTTCATTTTCCCGATGTAAGCTCACGTAGTCCGTCGACATGCAACCATTGTTGATGGCTTGAGCTATTCGACCAACCGCATATTCCTCCGATTTATGTGATAAATCCGGTATCATTGACACATCCGCGTCTCTTTGGTGCAAGTATGCAATAGAAGGGTCCACCCACCACCTCTTTTTCAAGGTCTCAGTCCCCTCACTCTGAGAGGTGAACGTGTACAAGGACTTCATTGGTTCATTACGTAAAGTAGTCATGCCCCAATCGCAAACTCCAATGTAAACACGTGACTCATCATTGGGAAAGTGAAACATAATGTTGTCCAGTGAAAGATCATTGTGCAAATGTCCAGCGCTATGCACTGCATTCATGAGGTGCACCAATGCCCATGCAAGCTCCGTGCGCTTCTTCCTCCAACGACCAAGAAAAAAAGCTTTCATCACCTCTTCCGGGGTCGGTTGAGAATAAGCCAACTGAATGCCAATGTTATCGGGATATTCCTTATCCAATTTTAACATTTGCTTCAATGTTCCGCCATTCCACCAATACGAGTACCCTTCGTTTTGCGTTGCATGAACAGCAGAAAACCGGATAACTCCATCATGTGGAATTCTCACTGCCATTGACTCGTTTTGGTGTTCCAACCTTGCGAGCGGAGGTCGTATGCGTTGTTGATGAGATACCTTTGCTGCAAACTCCCAAAATGTGGGTATCTCACGACATCCTTCAATTCGGACCCTCCAAATTGTTGCGTATCCACCCCTCAGGATTTGATCATCTTGTGGAATCACCCTTGCTGTTTCCGGAAGCGCTAAGAGATGTCGTCGCCCACGTTGCAACTCCACAACTCCCTCATCACTATTCCACCAACCCATTGAACCTCGCCTATTTCGATTCTTTGCAAAAGGGGCGCACTGGCGAACAAACAAGTCTGCCCTCAAAATGACCTGTTCAAAAGCGCCATCACCTACGCGGTGTTGCTTCCCGTACTTCTCTAAGATCACCTTTGCATTCCACAATGCATCATGGACCTTGTTCTTCAAAAATTGTTGAAAGCCCTTCTTCTCCATTTCATGAATCCGATAGGGTACGTTTAAAGCATCCGTGAACTTCTGTGCCATATCTCCTTTGAATTTAGCTGGGCACTCGTCTTCATACCTCGCATATTTGGTATACAACGACGCAGTGGTTTCCGACTCATAAAAATTGACAATGCATTCAATGAGAAATGCTTTGCAAGCGAGAGAAGGAGCGTCCATACTCGCCTCACTGTCCGACTTCACTCGTTTGTCCTTCGCAGCCTTCTTTGATCTCGGCATCGTGATGAAATCACGTTTAGAAGTGCACTTGCAATTTGTAATCCACAAGGCAATATACGATTTGCCAAATGATCATACGCGAAATGTAGAAAAAAAAAGCAACAAGTATCCCCTAGAAATCACACTCTTATCTTCCCTTAGAAAGGAGCCAATGGAGGATAAACCACCAAGCTCTCCGCTCTCTCCTGCATGACACAAGGGGGAATATAAAAGTGAGGAGCGGACGGGCCGTCCGACTCTTTTATGCAAAGCGGACGCCTCGACCGTCCGCCTGATCGGACGGACCCGACTAGGCGGACAGATCATCGTCCGCCTCGTCAGGACCGTCCGGTCAGGCGGACGCCACCCGTCCGACACATCGGACGGCCCCGGTGAATCGGACGGCCGCCGTCCGACCCTAAAATCGAAGGCGGACGCCTCGCCCGTCCACCTGACCGGCGGACGAGACGACGCGGACGGACAGTCGTCCGCATCGTAAGGACCGTCCGATCAGGCGGACGCCGCCCGTCCGACTCATCGGACGGCCCCGATGTATCGGACGGCTGCCGTCCGCCCAAGGCCGTCCGACCTGGGCCATCCGCCTGATCGGACAGCCCCTCTCAAGTGCAGATCAAATTGAGAGATTTTTCGAGGTCGTCCGACCAGGCAGACGGCTGCATCATCTGACTCCTAAAACGACCTCGACCAGCAAATAATGACAAGGATTGGAAAGACAAAAATCTCATCGACATTCACTTTCTTACTTAAAGAACTTGAATCATTAAATAGAACTCCAGCGTTTTTTTAATGCAAAGATCTTCAATTTTATACACTAAGTCCTACATCCTAAACCCTATACCCTAAACCCTATACCCTAAAACCTAAATCCTAAATTGTACTCTAAAGTTACAAATGTAAGCAATCATAACTAATTAAAAATATGAAAACAAATGCAAATTAAGTTCCTCAAGAAATATATGGACCATCTTCAATTAAGAACTTAACTTGAGGATTCTTGATTGGGTTTAGGTGTTTCTTGAATTCATAGCACGCACAAGTTCGCAAATAAAGCTTTGAAGTCAATTTTTTAATTTCTTATGTGAATATATTTTGTTAAACAAATTCAACAATAGACATTTTATGTAACTTTATCAACACCATTGTCCCACATTAGTTGCATGAATTTATACCTCAAAGAATTCACCAATGTGCAATTGTGCATGGAATTTAAAAATTAAATGTTTACTTCTCTAGCTTTTCTAAATTGGGATGTTTGGTCATTCAACCCTTTGAGGAATATTCACGTACGTCTTTCACCTTGTGCATTTTAGCCAAAATTTAGGCAATTGAGTTATGAATAAATGATTAAATGTGAAATGTTTAACCCCTACTTTTTAGGCACCTTGGCACCTTGCTTAACTACATTTTTTTGCGATGAACCTTTTTAACTAAAAAAGGCTACTCTAGTGATGGTGAATGTCTAATTTTATATGATAAACAATTGAGTTGAGAATCTAAAATTTTTTTTTTTAAAAAGAAACACTTAGTTTTCACTCATTAAAAAATTGTTAGGTAGAAGTAGATTCAAGATCGAAGGAAAAATTAAATCATTAATAGCTCTAAGATAGTAAGATAGAATTGAAATATACTAATTTCCACTCTGAGATTATTCTAGCAAAGAATCTAGACCTCATGAATTTTTTTTTTTGATTTTAACTCTTAGAATTCAATTCAAAAATGAATACTTCAAGTTATTTATTCTAAAAGATACCAAAAAAACTCAGAAAATTACAAAAAATATTGAGGCCATAGGAGCCTGCCTAAAAATCTTACATCCATTTTGGCCCCCGATAGGACAATGGGACTTTAGAGAATTAGAGGTTAAACTCAAAAGAACTATACATTCATTTTTTAAAATTTGTGAAGTAGAAATTGATGCACTATTAAATGAAAAATAATATGCTAATAACTTTTGGAAGAATTGAAGAATTGTTAATCCCAATGAAAAAATATTCTAATAGACAATTAGTATTCTTTGATATCAATTTTGAATAAAGAACTTTGAATTCTAGAGACATAAGACAACTCTATATGCTTTTTCTAACTTCATGATCCGCACTCCGCAAGACCGCAAGTCTGCAACATATAAGTTATATAACTCCAAATGATTTTTGACAACATTATTTGACATTGAATGGGGCAAATTCTTATAAGTAGGTAATTACTAATTAGGTATCAATCTATACTATCATGGCCAAAATGATTTTTTAATATTACATCAAAATATTATCACACATCCATTTTCAAAATACACTTCTAATTTGTACAACATTTATATGAATGACATGAACCCTAAATCCTAAATCCTAAATCCTATATTAGAACTTTGCATACAAATATCTTAGAAGATCGTGACTTTGATGCAATAGTATTATATAAGTACATAGCAATTGTTTTTAGTTTCATGACATTAAGTCGGGTTTCGCTTACTTCGACAAATTTCTTTATAAAAACAATTATTTTAAAATTGAGATGTCTTACAGTATATAGTAATATATGATTAAAATCCAAATAAATTTTTGAATATAATTAAATCTACGATCTATCATCAAAAATTTAGAAAAAAAATTTAGAACTATAGGTAGCATTTCATTTTGATCTTTCAAGATGGTCATTTCAAAATATCATTGAGATGTTTAATTTCAAGATTGCACCTAAAAATGTGATGTGCACATTGAAGAATGAAGTTTAATGTCGGTGCCATGAGGAGTTCAATGTCTTTGAAGTATTCACATTGGATGCTTGTTGTCATGAAGGCACACTCTTTGGAGATGACCTAGCCATTTCAGGAATCCTATGCTGCACTAAATGAGAAAAAAACATGCACTGCCATGGTCCGATGGGCGGTCGGACCGTCCGCTCGTCGGACGGAGGTGACCAAGGCGCGGACGGGACACCAGGCGGATAGGCGGTCGGACCGTCCGCCCGTCGGACGAAGGTGACCAAGGCACGGACGGGAGACCAGGCGGATAGGCGGTCGGACCGTCCGCCCATCGGACGGAAGTGACCAAGGCGCGGACGAGCCACGAGGCGAACGGGCGGACAGACGGTCTTCACTAGTTTTAAGGTATTTGAAAAAACAAAATTTTGATGGTGTGCACAACATGAATGAGCAAATTTGTATTACAAACTTAAAGTTCGAACAATGAATTGTCATAACATAATGTGTTTAGGGTAAAAAACTAAACATCCAAGTTTACATCTTCTCAATCTTTATAAACTATGGTTGATAGTCACTATCTCCTTTGACTTCAGCCCCGCTACTATGACCTGTTGTATCCCATCCGGAATCATCGTCACTGGATGAATTTTGCATACTATCTGATGAAGATTGTACAATCTTCCCTCCTTCTTCTTGTACTTGTTTTGATGTGCTTGATCTCACTGGTCTACCTAACTTATGATCCCTTTTGACTTTTAGTAGAGACTTTCCAATACCTCCCTTAAGATCGTGGATTGGTTTCACCTTTCGCTTGGTTAGAGGCAGACTTGCATCAAGGGGGGTTCTACCTACATTTTGTTTTTTCAATGGAGAGATTGCAAAAGGCTCCATTATTCTTTTCCTCTTAGCTTTTTTGGACTCCTTCACCGCGGGTGGACGTGCTTCCGAACCTCCTGGAATGTTTGTCTTCTCTGCGGACAAAGCTTCCACTGTAGGGTTTGAAAATTTGATCGGAGAATGCTTTGCATGGCTAGAAAATCGACGAAACATAGACTCCAATGTTTGCACATCATCATTGTCTGATGAAACGGATGGATTGGGATTGGCTCCAATATGCAATTCTTTCAAATTGCTCAAATATTGTTCTTTGAACCGTGAGTCTCCAGGACCATTCAAAGTCGTGCTACTGCTTGTATATAGTGCATGTCGAGGACCGCTACGTGATGGTAATTGAGGATCTCGCACGAGGTGCTTCATGTCTTTGGCGTTGCGGTGTGGCATTGGGCACACGGACTCCAATACACATGGATCTTGACTTCCCTCTATTCGAGGTGCTTGGGCATTTTGAATGCCGAAAAGTCCAATAGTTTCACTTGTCAATGCCCTTTGGTAATTCAATATTTTGGTTGATCACATTTGTGTGGGACTTCACCCCACACTCTCTCATGTCTTCGTGTTGATCATTTTCTTCCGCTCCTACCGTTGTCATGGATGGACACTCGGGAGTTCGAATCACTTCATCGATTTGGGGAGTTTCATCACCTATAACCATTTCTTCATCTTCCTCCGCTACCTTTGCATGAGTATTTTCCCTATTTGCTAGAATGTTTTCACTACGCAACAATCCGGTTCCATCTAAGTATTTAGCTATGGAAGGTCCACCTTCGTCATATTCACAGTCGTCCTCATCCAACGGAAACTTGTAAGGGTCTTCACAATGATCTCCGATGTCTGCATCATAATGAGGTGGGCTTCAAAGCGGTTCATCATCGAAATTGCGGATGCCGTGGTCATCTTCATCGTCCATGAGGGGATCAACTTCTTCACCGGATTCACCACCCTCGTCTTTCGATGAAGACAAGGCTGAATCCTCCGACTCGAGGTTTTCATCGTACCACTTCTTCTCATCATTTTGCTTTGATGCACCGAGGACTTTGGAATTGGTATACACATATACCAAATCCTGTGCTCTTTGTGGCTTCAACTTGTTCCGATATTTGTTGTGAACAAAAGAATAGCTACTCCAATTTCGTTCACATGAAGATGATGATACCGGTTGGGCCAAAATCCTTTTGGCAATTGGAGCAATGAGCTTCCCGCACGCGCCCTCAAAATCCCACCAAGCATGCACCGACAATTGTTGTTCACCCGGATCCAACATGTCGTGGAATGGAGGTTCCCTATGGCGGAAGGCTACAAATTCCTTCACCACCTTCGCATACTCTGAAGGTGTACATATTTACATCAAAACGCGCTTGCATGCAGCCATGGCATCGGTGTCGTCGGCTAGTTCTTTGTCTTCAAGAAGGTAGGGATTCAAAAGTGCTCCTGCATAATGTAAATCGGTCTTCACCATATCACGTCGTTCGTAAAACGCCTTCACCAACGAGATGGCTTTATCCAAAGCCAAACAAAAAGGCTCTTTGTCTAAAGCGAGGACGTGCTTCTCTAGTTTCCTCATAATATGTAACACCTTGCCCATGCATGGTGTCTTCGCATCCAAATCACGAAGAGCACTGACAATTAGAGCTGTCACATCTTCAAAATTTTAACAACGATGCCAAAAATGCCCACTTAGAATGGTCTTCTTCACCCGTTCGGATTCTAAACGAGTTTTGGATTTTTGCGAGTGTTTTCTAGCATATTCCTCCCATTGCGGGTCCGTCATAGTTTGTTGCAATTGTGCTTTCACCTTGAGCATACATGCAACCATGTTGTAATTCGAGGCAAATTTTGTTTCCACCGCCAACAACAAGTTGTACTGCGTCGAATATTTCCGAAGTATCGCAAGCGGCATGTGCCTCTTCTTGAAGAATTTGACTATCTTTCGGGAATCTTTCACGACGTCATCAATCCATTGTTCGTTTGCCCAATCTTTTAGCAACAAATTCAAGGCATGCACCACGCAACCTTGGAAAAAAATGTGGGGATAGGTAGTAGATACCAAACTCCATGCTACTGGATTTACAGCCGCATTATCTGTACTCACTTGCACTACGTTTGCAGGGCCCACTTGTTCTATAAAACTCTCTAATATAGAAGCCAAATATGGAACATCTTTCGTTTTCCCAGTTGTATCCACCGATCCTAGGAATTGCTCACCCGCGGATGACACAAGCATGGCATTTATCAATGGCTGATTTGAAACCGAGGTCCACCCATCAATAGACAATGTGGCTCCAAACTTCCTGATACTGGTTTCTGTCCGCTTACGAAGATTGACCTCTAAGTCTACCTTAGCTTGGTCAAGCAATTTATGACGTAGATCATGGTATGATGGTGGGCTATAAGGTTGGTGAAACTCCGCCGTTTTCTTCACTGCTTCTTTGAAGGCTGGATTTCGGGCTACAGCAAATGGTATATTTGCCGCATAAAAGAAATTGGCCCACATTGCATTCAAAATGCGTTTATTTGCTTCGTCGAATCCCTCTACTAGCCTACTCTGTCTTTGAGGCCTACTGCTTGATGTATGCTGAGTTCCACGTCCACCTGATGCTTGTGTACTTGGATTTCCTTGGGAAGAACCACCAACATATTCCTCTGGTGCCGTGCATGAGTCTTCTTCGGTAGAGTTCACAGTGTCTCTCGCATTTGACATAGCACGAACAACCATAGGCATAGTTGTGTCGTTGCCATCCACATTGTGTGGAGTACCTCTTTGTGGAATCACTCCATTGCAACGAACAAATAGACCTCGAACTTCAGATGTCATTTGAGTACAAAGGCTGATTCCTTTGTCACGACTCCCCGATGTGCCTGCATATCCCAAATGACTAAATATACGGACCGGCTTCTTGGCAAATATCAATTTGCAAGCCTTGCATTGCACTTTTCCATTTGATAGGGTTTCGTACCAAGAAGACCAATCCTTGGTCATGGTGGCTGTTTTAGGCTCTGTGTATTGAAACCCTAAATTCAAAACATAATGATAACAATTGGGTAAAATCGTTCAAATGTTTATGCACAAAGCCTTGGAAAACAAGGCCCCCCTTTCCACTAAACTATGCATTACCAAGCAAGGGACACAAAAAATTGCAGCGCCTAGCCCTTGGAAATCTTAACGTTCAGTTTCTTAGGAGTGTTTGCAAATGTCAATTTCAGGATTCTTATAGTCTTCATCTGTATGTGACCGTTGAATATGGGAAAAAAAAAATCCTCCCACAACGGTCACGTGGACGGCGGACGGCCAGCTGGGCCGTCGGAACAGCGGACGGTGGACGGGAATCTGGTCCGTCCGAACAGCGGACGGGCGGACAGCGGACGACGGACTGAAGCCGTCGGATCAGCAGACGGCGGACGGGCAGATGGACGGACGGGAATCTGGGCCATCGGATCAGCGGATGGGCGGTCGGCGGACGGGAATCTGGACCGTCGATTCAGCGGATGGGCGTACGGCAGACCGCGGATCGCGGACGGGCCGACCTAAAACCTGTCGGGCGGACAGGCGGTTCTTACAATTTCGGTAAGATGTTTGAAGTGTGCAGACAGGCGGACAAGTGGATTACGCGAATAGAAATGTATGTGCAAATGAAAATGGGTGATTTGTAGGCATGGGATTATAGAAGATAACATAACAATAACTTGAAATGATTTTGTACAAATGTACAATAGGTATGATCTTCTGCAATAGGTACGCAAAAGAAACATATTTGACAAATAAAGAAGGCAAAATTTACCATTATGAAAAAACAAATCCAAACATATTTATATTGCATAAATATTTATACATTAATTAAAAGCAACTCATGACATACCATGAGTGTTGTGCATTACTAATATTGAATCCTCATGAGATTCAAATAAGTACAAAACAAATTTAATTGGTTAATCCCCTAATACAAACACTATTTTGTATCATCGCTACCGTTTGCGGAAATATGAGAGGCACCCTCTAACCCTCTTGTTCCTTAAGTCTTCGACTTGCTCTACGAGTTTGAGGACCACCCGACCCGGAGGCTGTGCCCCCTCCTGATCGGACTTCCATGTCCACGGCGATGAATTGTCGTTTGGTTTTTGGAGAGTAGTCATCTTTGTCTTCCATCTTCCGTTTATTTTTCCTTGTGGGAGACAAATCTACTTCCTCTGCCTTTAACGCTCTCAAAGCCGAATAAATCTTTTCTATCATAGCATTTACCGCTTTGTCATCATCTCGAGGGGTCAACGAGATTGCTTGCCCTGTGCCATGTAGAAAAGTCCTCCACGTCGTTATAATGTCGGTGATCCTCTTATCAAATGCACTTGCCACCTTCACGAGTGCATGTTCTGTGCTTGATAGCCCACACTACAAGAAAACAAGGGGTTCTGCGACTGCACTGTGCAACTCATTTTGTAGTTGCAAACGTCGTTTGCAACTAGGTGATAATCTGGAGCCCGCAGTTGCAGTGGACAAGTTGCATGAGTTGCAGTGTAGTCGCAGGGGGTTCATGTCATCGGACAGTATTCAAAAAACTTCATCGACGAATTGTTCTGACGTGGAGTTTACTGCCACGTAAAGTCAGGTCCTGCATTTGATACTTCAGGCACTTGTAGGCGACTTCTTTGCAACTAGTATATACTCGCTCATGACGGATCATATGCAACTTGTTCACAACTTCTTTGCAACTAGATTCTGTTGATGTATGATTTCTTTGCCACTACTATGCAACTACAGAGGGATCTGCGACTAATTTCTGATGTGTCCAGCTATTCATCAAGTATGCGACTTCTATGCGACAAGTTTTCAATTCATGTGCTACTCATGTGCTACTTCTAAGCAACTTCTGGATAACTCCTATGCAACTGATCGTCAACTCCTATGCAATTAAATTGCAACTCAACGTTTGCTCAGGTAGAACTCATTTGCAACTAAAAACCGACTCACGTACAACTAATTTGCAACTCAACACCAACTCACATGCAACTTACTTGGAACTCGATGCCAACTCATACACAACTAGTTTGAAACTCAATACCAACTCCCGTGCAACTCATTTGCTAAAAAAAACTTGCCTCGGGCGACTCATTTGCAATTCAAAGCCAACTTACATGAAACTAGTTTACCACTCCTGTGCAACTTAAATGCAACTATTTTGCAACTCATACCCAACTTCTACACTACTGATTTCCAACTCGAAGCCAACTCAGATGCAACTAGTTTTCCACTTCAAGCCAACTCACCTGGAAATAGTTGGCAACTTTATACCAACTAACATACAACTGGTTTGCAACTCAAATACAGCTACAATGCAACTCTTTTGCAAAAGAAGGCCTACTCATAGGCAACTAGATTGCAACTCAGAGCCAACTCAAAAGCAACTACGTTGCAATTGGAAGCCAACTTAAATACAATTAGTTTACAACTGAGAACTAACTCACATACATCTAATTCGCAACTCAAAGCCAACTCAAGGCCAAGTGACATACAACTAGTTTGCAACTAAATACTTACTCCCATACAACTGGTTTGCAACTAAAGGCTGACTCACATACAACTAGTTTGCAACTAAAGACTCACTCACCTACAACTATTTTGCAACTAAGAACTGACTCACATACAACTAATTTGCAACTAAGAACTGACTCACATACAACTAATTTGCAACTGTAAATTGACATGCTATTTTGCAACTCAAAGCCAACTCTCGTACAACTAGTTTGCAACTCAAAGCCAACTTTAGTACAACTAATTTGCAACTCAAAGCCAACACTCGTACAACTAGTTTGCAACTGGACTCTGACTCACATACAACTAATTTGCAACTGGAATCTGACTCACATACAACTAGTTTGCAACAGTGAACTGACTCACATACAACTAATTTGCAACTGGAATCTGACTCACATACAACTAGTTTGCAACGGTGAACTGACTCACATACAATTAATTTGCAACTGGAATCTGATTCACATACAACTAGTTTGCAACAGTGAACTGACTCACATACAAGTAATTTGTGACTCACAGTCGATTCCTGTACATTACTAACTACCTTACGCAACTACCTTACGCTGAAGATCATTTTTCACAAAACATCACAAATTTATAAAATAGTTATTAGCCACATCTGTACAGGCATCCTATGTCGCATGCACTACTACTACGTACTAGAAGAAGCACACACTACTTCCACGGTCACGGTCAGTATGTACAATATTAATATTAGTACCTCCCTCATGTACTTTGTAGATCACAACAATTATTTCCCTCCAAGTTTTCCTTTCAAACTTGAAATACGGGGGATGATGACTAGGTATTGTTCATCCCAAATGGTATTTCCTCCCACCACATCTTTCAACTATAATTCATCTCCAGCTGGATTCGGATGCAACAAGTCAACAAACCCCCCTGGTGCATGTTCAATGTCAAGCCTGCACCATCCTTTAGGAATAGGCTGTCCATGATATAGTTGTGAGCCAGGTCCACCACCAATCGCAGAAATGGTTGCTGAGGCCACTACTTGCTTTGGAGCAGATGGGTTTACAAGTGAAACTTGTTGTCCAATTGAAAACTGCACACATAATAAATAAAAAATTGATACATAAAGATCACACATACACTTGAAATTTGTAAAGAGTGAAGGAACAATGCCAACAAAGACATTTGCAAAAGAATTAGACAAATAAGTTACTCACTCTACATTTTTTTGGAGATCCCATCTTCTCACTCTGTGTAGGACAGTCCACCTTCTCACTTTCGGTAGGTTGTATACGAGTCCTCAAGATTTCCTTCTTAGCTGCAGGCTTCTGCACCCATACATCACAATCATGGTTAGTATTTCATCTATGTAAAAATTTGTTGTCGCTTTCTCAAATGTAAATCCCATGATCCATGATGCTTGCTCACCTGTCGATCCTTCCCTTTCCTTAGCTGCATAGAAAATCCTGTGCCTTTGCTTGGATTCCTAGGTACTTCATCAATACCACTAGAGTTTTCAAGCACTACTACATCAATTCCAGCTTCGCCTTCAACTTCCTTCCCTTTCGTTAATGGCTCATCACTTCCATCAAGGTGGCCACCATCATTCTTTTTTGAAGCCTCAATGGATTGTTCTTCCATTCCGTCAATCTTCTGGTTGTTCTTCTCTGTACTACCTTTGTCAGTCTCTTGTAATGACGGTTGTTCACTTAGAGGCTCCGAACTGGGGTTGTCAATAGGCTCCAAGCTCTGGTCCATCTCAAATTCATACGGATCGTGGACGACATTTGTATCTTCCATAGGTTCAACAAGTGTAGAAGGGCCTGCTTCATCAGTAGCTAGAGAAGGACTTGTTGTTTTAGTAGTTAAAACAACATTTTCGCCTTCAAGGATGCTCTCCTTCTGTAAAAATTTCAATAATGTTGCCTGCAACGATTCGACAACTTTCGTGTTACGATCTGTGCTCGCAAGTACCTCGACCCTGAACTTTTCAAATTCATCTTGTTTACGTTCCAAGGTAACAATTTTTGCATGAAGTCCTGAAGATACGGCCTGTATTACACACAAGAACATTAGAAACAATGACTACACATGCTTGTATGATTCAAAATGCATGGTACAATTTTATTTTTGAACCGAACACTTGCAATAGCACTATATGACTGTTATGCAACTCCTATGCAACTCCTATGCTATTGCAAGGAGTACCACTTCTATAACCACAGTACAACTCTTTTACAACAAAGTTTTGATATTGGACCGCTCTACAAATAAAAGAACTTATACACATTGAATTTGTAAACTAACAAAGTCAACCTACACACAATTGTATTAAAATTTATGATGCATGTTTTGAAATGAAAAGAAGATCAAGAACACTTATCGATGACCCTGATACTTGTAGCCCCTCTGCAAGTTCACTAAGCCTTGGACTCCTTTCCCTCTCATTTGCCTAATAGAAGGCCAACATTACCACAGCATTGTCAAAATGATTTAGAGGAATAATACAAAGTACTTGTAACAAATTCATTCGGAAGGATGAGAATAAGCCAAAAACAATTTCAAAAATTAACTCACCACATTTGCTTCTTCACCTGCCTTCCCTTGTCGTCCACGCTTTGATACATTCTGCACTTGTTTTCGAACATTAGACATCATCTCTGATTTCTTCACTTGGTCACATGTGCCCCAATAAACCTTTAACCGCTTCCACTGCTGAGGATCAATGTTCATAGGACAGTCATCGTCTTTCACAGGATCAGATAATTTCTTCAGTCTACATCGCTCACCCTTCAAAAACTTCTGCACTGCATTCCGAAAACCCTTGCTGCTAAGGGAATTGGGAACATATTCAAACTCAAGATCCATAGTATCTCTGAGCTTCTTCAAAGTTTGTGGCCTGTGTTTGTCCCAATGAATAACACTCATATCAAGGATCAAAGGGGCAAAGGCCCTCATAGTTTGGTCCCAAGTAGTCTTCCCAGAAGAAGAAGCATCAATTTCACCATTTGACTTCACATGTAGTTCATTCGGTCTTTTGCCATTATTGCTTCTCACTTCTGCTTCCTTCTCTAACTCTCTGTACCTCTTGCGCCTAGTAGAGCGTCCACCACTCGGTAACTGACACACCACTTCTTCTGATTGTACACGCCCTTGCCACAAAGTTGAATGAGGGGGGACATGAGGTTCAACCATTGCCCGTTGTGGAGGTTCGGTAGGTGGTGGTGGTATGGACTGTGGTGGTGCCCATTGCCACTGCCACTGCCACTGTCCAGCTGGACTTTGGTGCGTTGTTTGTCTTGCGAGTCTACCATGATGAGAAGGCGAGGATCTCTTTCTGCTACCACTGGCTGCTCCATGTATGCGAGGATCATCCTCTTCAAGTTGATTGTCTTCATTCCCTGAAAGAATACTACAACATTAGTAGTATTAGAAGTAATGTACAAAAGAAAAAATTCTTATCATTGAACCTTTATTTTCTTTAAAAGAAGTTCATTTCCATAAAAAAAATTCAACTCACCTTCTTTAGTGCTGTGAGAGTCCTCTGAAGCCGACATGTCATCTTCAGCACTTGCATCTTCACTGACAGCTTCTAGGTCTTCACTACTAACTCTGGCACTCTTACGTGTGGGCAATGTTGGAACTCGAGTATGCTGTTCCTGCACACTTTTGCGCTTTGCAATTGAAGCTCCCCTGCAACACGACCAACATTATAGCTTTAAAGGAAAAGGATATAAGAACAATCATCTATTTTTGAAGCCACACAGTACATGAAGATTTCTGACATCACTTCGGATACTATGCTACGTTATGTGTTCTACAACTACATGTCAAGTAGCAAGTGCATGCCGACTAGCTTGCAACTTCATGGCAATTAATTTGCAACTGCCTGGCAACTAGCTTGCAACTGCATGGCAACTAATTTGCAACTGTATGGCAACTACATGACAACTAATTTGCAACTAATTGACAATTACATGGCAACTCGTTTGCAACTTCAATTACCTCTAGAATGCTAGAGGAACTTCTTACAAAAACTATTGACACAAGTTGTGCGATGAGAGGCCCTTACAGTTCTTTTGATGTTGCTTTGATAGGTTGTACTTGTACTGCTCGCTCCACCACTCCAACATCGCGACGACGCAATTCCCTCTCCATTTTCTCACTGTCAGTACAATCCATGCCAAGTGATTCTCATTCACCTACCTAAGAAGTCAAGATAATGGTTCAATGAACAGTTACAAAGCACACAACTCTTTCTATCGCCAGCACAAAAGAATGCATAAAGAAAACTACTGTTCTATTCAAAATCACTCTGCTGACCAAACGCACCATTCCAAGTTCGTATCAGAGGCCTAGAATTTAAATTACCACAGATGCGCTTGAACACTTAGCTCCCATATACTGCTGTGAACACCAAAGAGTCTTGAACTAAAAGTTTCCCGGATCCCAGGTAGCTTTCTTGAATTGCTATTTTCAAACTTGGCAATTAGGTGGCTTCACCCACAAGTAGAACAAAGCATACACGCTTGGAATACTGACAGACTACAAAACCTTGTGCAATCTCCCTCAAAACAGCAATTCGTCATTATCTTGAACCAGCCGCTCCTCCGCGGCTCCGGTCGTGGCACAGACCCTCCGCGACTCCGCTCGCGCCCTCTGCGATTCCGTCGCAGAGACCCTCTACTGCGACCGCCGCTCTTCCGTCACACAGACCCTCCGCTCTTCCGGTCTCCGCTCCTCCGGTCGCACAGACCCTTCGCTAATACGCTTGTGCAGAACCCTCCGCGCTTCCGTCACACAGACCCTCCGCGAATCTCTGTCCACAAGCTCGCACCGAAAGCTCCGATCGCAAAACCCTCCCGCTCGCAAAAAGCTCGCAAAACCTAACAGGGTGGATGCGAGAGGGATGAGAGTTGGAACGCACTTTGGATGGATGGAGGGATGAAACTCTGCTACGCTTGCGATGCTGCTCCTTGCGCTTCTTGATCAAAACTTGGGCTGTCCAGGAAGATGACGGCAGTACTAACCGGTACCAAGTTGAACGATTTTTTCTTGCAACGGTCTCTGAATAAGCACAGTGGACGACATCTGATGTGGCAAAACTCCTTGGGTCACTGTGTGCTAAAGTCCAACTTACCGAAATGAAAGAAAGAGCTTTTTGTTTCTCTTTTCCAGGTGAAGTTCATCCCACATGGACTAAAGTTGTCAGGATTAGGAGAATCTTACTCTTAGCAAGAGCGTCCGCTTTGCCAGTGAGGTTTTGGACCAGATCAACAAAGCTCTTCTTGAATGATGCAACGCCCTCATGCTCCAACTACAGGCCAACATCCTCCCAACAAATGCCCAACTCTTCCACCTTGTCATAAACCCTTTTCGCCGCGGGCAAATCCGCATCAATTGTTCTCGCCACAACTCCGTGGTCGACAAAGGCGTTCAGTGCCACATCAGGCATGGTAGTAACCTACACAGTATGAATAGCATCATAATCAGAGCAGGAAGTGCAGTACACAAGATTCTGCTCTTCAAACGTGAGCAATAGAGATTATGTCCAGGAGTACAATTGTAAAGAGCAAGGAAACATAATTATTTTTGGGCCAAATTGATTTCATCAAACCGATTTAGAATAAGGTTATATAAAAAATTCATCAATCGTGAAAAATTGGGAGAATATTCAACTTGTTTCGAGCTAATGTAGAGTTAAACAATCGATCGATGGAAGTATATCATGAGGTCTCACGTTAAATTTTAATGATATTCATCAATAAATTTTCTACTTTTTCCAATTATTCAGTTATGCTGAACCTGAATTACTTAGTGACAAACTGTGGTGTCTATTAAGGTAAATTGCAAGTTCTTGACTTGGGCAAACTCACAGTGTCAGGGCCGATAAGAGGATTGACGTAGAGAGTATCCGGGTATGAGGGGTCCTTCACACCAGTTGAAGCCCAAAGCGCTCTCTGCTTCTGTGCACCACGTTTTGCCAAGGCCTCCCAACGCGGACCTGAGAATTTTCCCTCGTAGAACTTGAACGCTAAAGCAGCTTGTGCATTTGCAGCCTGAACCATGCAAAGTATCACTAAATCATGAGACTGAAAATCAAGTGATTCTCACCAGTACATGTTATGGCTGCTTGAGCATCAACGATTCATCCCCAAACCAGACTTTTGCTCAAAAATCCCTAACACAAGCAGAAATTCCTGCGAGGGTATTCTATAATATGTAACTGCTTTAAAACTCTGTCTACTAGAAGGTCATTTAACGCGGTATGAAATATAAAGTCT
This sequence comes from Antitrichia curtipendula, assembly GCA_951230915.1. Lineage (NCBI taxonomy): Eukaryota > Viridiplantae > Streptophyta > Bryopsida > Hypnales > Leucodontaceae > Antitrichia > Antitrichia curtipendula. Next base: position 30,974,315 of record OX579636.1, read on the forward strand.
TCCAATTGGTAGGTTTTCTAAAATACCTCTGGGGACTGGGATTTCTACCAATGCAGTCAAATACAACTTTCGTAGCATAGTCACAATTCACAAAAATTGACCGAAGACGAGTTCCACGTATTTACAATCCATATTGAGATTCGAGTTCTCAACATCTCTGTCCTATAGATGACACACACTACAAAATGTGCACAGTTTATCATATATATTTAAAAATGAAGGTGTCATGAACTAACGACAGACAGATTGCATGCTCTGCTGAGAGAGTTCAATCAATTCATGGGTACAGTTGTTCTATATTCATCAAACAGAAGATAAATACCTTGCCCTTAAGCTCAAGTGCCTCCTTTGTGCCGATTGCATTCAGCTTTTTGTCAACCAATGCATCCACGCGGCTGACAAAAAACGATGCAACACTTGCAATCTTCGACAGGTCTCCTTGAACAGCCTCAAGACCATCTAGGTATGCATCAATGACTGCTTCATACCTCGCTAGAGAAAATATAAGCTGCGAGGGAGAGAGTGATTGCGTCAGTGATAAGCCTGAGCAGAAGTTTCTTAATCACTAAAGAACAAAGGACCCATGGTTTTCTTAATTCAATTGACCATATTGTGAAACACAAAACACAATTTAGAGGGGTACCAAATTTTCTATCATCAGAATTAGTGAAGGACATTGCATGTGTTGGTCTAGAAACTAAAATAATTTAGCCAAAAGAAAGTCTCCATTCGACCTCTACTCAAAAACTGCAAAAAAATTACATGAAGCCCCATTTGACCCTTTTGAAGTTAAATCTTCATGCCAATGCCTGAAATTCATTACAGAACTCACCGTCACATTTACACTGATAGACGAAGCGATAACTTGCTTGATAGACTTGATGCACTCAAGTGTTGCAGGGATCTTGATAAGAACGTTGGCTCGATTTACTCTCTGGCGCAGATACTTTGCAGAATCAATGGTGGTTCGAGTCTCATTAGCCAATAGAGGAGAAACTTCAACAGAAATGTAACCATCGCCGCCACTACTCTTTTCGTAAAGAGGTAAAAACAAATCACACGCATCCTGAATGTCTTTAATCACCAGTTCCCAGTATGCTTCCTCCACGTTCTTCCCTTCTCTAATGCAATGCCTGTCACCAAACCACAAGGAAGGTATAAATGCAGCAGTAACGTTGAAAGCTTCAGCAGTGACGTTGTACGAATAGAATGAGGACAATAACACGATTTCCAAGCCATTGTAAGGTTGTTGTTGTTTCTCTACTCAAAGTGTGAAACCCAATGCTTTTTTTTTCCGATTTATATGTTTTTTCAGACACATTAGATTCTTTCGGAAGCTTTAAGACAACATCGAAAAAATAGAATTTTCCTCATAGGGGAGGTCTCACTATGATCCCTACTATGGAGAGCCTCTATACGATCACTGAGGCCATAGGGAGAATCCTCCATAAAGCATGAAGAAGATGCAATGCTTGATATTCTCAAAACTTCCTGGAATAGTCCAATTTTAACTGGAAACATTGTTTTCTGGGATGAAATTCTCTCAATTAGGTGACGATTGAAGAGACATAGAATTACCTGAACTGATCATCGTACTCTGCGGACCCTGTGATTGCCTTCTCAAAGATCTGTAAAGCAGAACGGAGAGTGATAAGACTTAAACGCATGCAAAGCCCACTTCAAGCAATATAATTCTGATTCATAACATATTTTCGTAAAGTCTTGCAGCTAGTAGACCAGGTCCGCAAGCACACTACCGTTGGGTTACTGGTGACTCCACGAACACCACTCTTGATGAAAGGCTCCAACATGGTCACAAGGCGACGAAAGTTATCATACCACGGGCTCTGCTTCTGTTGGTCATACATGTCATGCAGAAGCGTCTTCTTCTCCGTGGAGAGAGTGTTCCAACATCTGCACATAAACAAGAGATAAAACGAAAAGCAAAGAGTCAGGATCACCATTTCCAAACCTAGCCACACTGTTCAAAAATTCCTTAACAAACATGAGACTTCATTCATAGCATTCTTAACTTGTTCTAAAAGATTGCAACCACCATACTGTTCATCTAACATATAAAAAACCAAAAGATCATTTGGGTACAATCAATATGGCTACGAATAGTGCACTACTTCTGCTTGCTCACAAGTGTCAATCCGGGAGGTCTGAAACTAATAGATGTCAAGGGCTTCCTTCTCAGAACTCAAGATTTTGTGTCAAAGAAAGAAGATGTCAGAGGATACCCTAATTCTTCCTTGAATTAGAAGGCGTATACAAGGAGTTGGAAGCTCCTTTATATTGAAAATGGACCAAATAGTCTCCTCATTCTCGAAAGAGGATTATGATAATAAGCACACGAATATATTTCAAGCTTGAAAGTAGATCAGAGAATTAGCTTACTTGGCCAGCTGCGTCAATGGTGCTGTATTCACAGGCAAGGATCGGGTGCAGAACGACGCTGCTTGCAACGATGGCATCATCTTCAGACCCACAAAATTCTCCGAAGGAATTATTGTAGCCCCATTTTTCGTTCGCCCCTCAAAACTCGTCCCGAGATTAGTTCCCACTATCGCAGTCGAACAGTGCATCTTGAAAGCTGCCATCTCCAAAACCTGAAATGGCAGACAATTGCGAGAATCAAAGACAAGGAATCATCTTCTTTTGTCAGAAGACTCATTTTCTCGGGATAGTTACATCTGATACGGAGCTGCCATGGAACTCACGAGAAGCCAACCTACGGTTCTGTTTCAATCAACCCATGAAACTAGCAACTTAGGTCACATAAATCATGTGGAAATGAGAAATTGCAAAGCTCCCGACGCACAATGGTGCGGAGCGCTTTCTTTTGCTGCCGCAAGGAATCCACCTCCGTCCCTGCAGAGTTCTTGAGCGTGGCCATGGTGGTCAACACTTCTGTCCCAGTTGCGCTACAACCTTCTGCACTCGGTCTTCTGTATGCCCTAATTCTGCCTCAGTCACCGAACCTTAACTAGCTCCTCCACTTTGCTTTTGGCCACCACCAAATGAAGTCAGAAATCACATCAGAACTCTCTCAAATCTGTTACTAACTTAGTGTCCTCATTCCTGAATTTCATCTCGCACATAATTCACTGCATTGCAACCCTAAAAATCAAGCTCAAGGCAAAGCTTGTGAGATTGACGCAACATGCGCTCAGTTGAGGGATGAGATTAAAACATATGGCATTGTCGAATTTAGAGTAGGTGATGAAATATACTACGATACCTTTACACTGCAATCCAGTGTGGTGGGGAAGTACTGATTTTTTTACTTAAGAGCTTTTTGTGAACTTCCATTCTTCATGCAAGCTCCTAATGAGGGAATCTTGCCTTGTGAGTTTCATGTCGGTTCCATTGTGTAAGTGTGCTTACAAAAAAAGGCTTCCAATTCATTGTTTGCAGTTGATTGTCTTGCTGCAAGTGGCAGCAGTACACGGGCACTGAACTCACCACTCACAGACGAATGTGATCCACGTTCAGCACAAATCAGATGCACACAAAAGTCCCACAAATGGCAAATTCAAGATTGTCCATAACCTTTACATTATTTATCCAAACGAAAACGAACCAAAGCTTTACATGTAGCCAAAAATATAATCTATGAGACCCCAAAATTCAAAAAATTCCAGTTTATTGAATGCAAAAAGTTACTCAATCTCCCCGACGCCTCTGCGACGAACTTTCATGGAGAACCCTAGTACTGTAGTTTTGCTAGATAACTCTGTGCCTCTTTCAAAGTTTTAAAACTTCTGAACTTCTGACCCTTATAACCATTTACTTGCCGCTTACACGTCTCCCAACTATCATACACTCCAGGTCGGAACCCCCTTCTCACTACATAGAATTTCTTTGGCTCAATTCTTCCGGCAGCAGAATATGCGTCGACAGGAAGGGAATGTACAATATTTGGCTCGCGGACTGCAGAAGACTCCGCAGCAGCCTTCACTTCTTGAATCGCAACAACAGAGAGAGGCAAATCCGACGCTTCATCTTGAAGTCGACGCCACAATCGTGCACAAAGAATATCGCTCACCATGACAAAACAATGCGCCACGATTTTGTGCAGAGAAGCCAAAAACGCCCACAGCAGCAACAACATCAAATCGGCTGTACTTAAAGGACGTTCCTGACAAACACCTGATCTCTCATGGGAAACTCTAGCGCCATAATCTGATAATCTGCCATAGTTTTGCTCCTCTCAATTTCTAGAAAATGGAAAGCTTCAAATCTTAGGAGAAGAGAGGATGAAGGAGTTGACACGTAATGGTCAACTGAATAGAGAAAAGATTGAATTCATATAGGATGGATGTCACTCTTTTGGCATTAAGATTAAAGAAAAATAGGGGTTCTGCTGCAACTACGAGTTTTTGAGTTGCAGTGGCCACAGTTGCATTATAGTTGCATTATAGTTGCACTGTAGTTGCACTGTAGTTGAGTGCAACTACAGTGCAACTACAGTGCAACTGTGGCCACTGCAACTCAAAAACTCGTAGTTGCAGCAGAACCCCTATTTTTCTTCTAGTGATATATTACCGTTCTGTGATGAAAGTTACACGTCATTGTTCTTTCTCTTCATCGTTTCGGCTGTATGGGAGAAGGTTTAGGGTTTATGCATAGAAGATTGGCTAAGTTGAACGCCTTCTTTTGTTAGTTTAATATTTCCTTTCTAAGGTACAAGCATATTCAAAAGGCAATTGCAGTGGTTGCAATTTAAATTGCAGTGAGATTGGAACGGAGCCAAGGTAGGATGGATACAGAGAATGATCGAGTACTAGTCACAGAGGAGCGGCGACAGCAACTTCGTGATGACAAACTATGGGTGAGAGAGTATCGCCGTGCTAGGTTTCATAATTTACAAAGAATGAGTTGTCCATGTTGTAAATGTAAAGGTGGCAGGAAGTGGCTTGTTTCGACATTGAAGGATCATCTAATCAAAAATGGGAGGGATTCAAAATTTCGTGTGTGGCGAGGACCTGGGAGTAGGGAGACATCAGATGAGGAATGGGAGACTGAATTCTGGAGGTCTACAGGCGAGTCTGTAGGAGGTGAAGAAGTACCTGTCGATAATGAAGTGGACACTAGGAATATGCTCGACAACTTGTTCCAAGGAGTCGAAGACTCAGAGGCCATCGAAGCACAGCTCCATGACGTGGAGGCCATGGAAGAACGACTACATGATACAGTAGTAGAGGCTTTTACTATAGCAGACAACGTTAACAGCGAATGCAATTCTAGACCAAGCGTAGATGCTGCATTGGAGGTGCAAAATGCTATGCCGCAAGAAGAACCGGTAGATGATACAAATGAGCAACCAGAGCTTCAAGGTCCAAGCAATTTTGATGCTCAAATTTTGGAAGAAGCTCTACATGAATTGTATGAAGGTGCTCAGTGTACAAAGTTGGCAGCCACAATTCTTCTCATGAATCTGTGCACAGTCCATGGAGTTAGTAACAATTTTGCAGATGAATTGTTTACTCTTTTGCAAGGACACATTCTACCACAAGGGAATACGTTGCCAAAGAATTTTTATGCAGCTCGAAGACTAACAGGCAAACTAGGATTGGCTTACAATAGCATCCATGCATGCGAGCAAGGATGTGTCTTGTTTAGAGGTGAACTCCAGGATGCTACAAATTGTCCAAAATGTAATCGTCCAAGGTACAGGGATGAGATGAGGAAGAAGTTTCCAGTAAAAGTTTTGAGGCATTTTCCCATCATTCCAAGACTGCAGCGCATGTTTCGTAGCCCAGTATTGCCAAAGTTGTTGTTGTGGCATTCAGAGAATGCAAGCAATCTTCCTGGAGGAGACAATTTAGTGCGACATCCATGCGATTCAAAAGCGTGGCGCCACTTCCATGAAAATGTGGACCCAAATTTTGGTGAAGACTCCAAAAATGTCCATTTTGCTCTTGCTGCAGATGGAGTGAATCCTTTCAAGCAAAACCGCTCAAGTTGGTCTACTTGGCCAATGACTTTGCTGAATTATAATTTGCCCCCTTGGTTGTGCACCAAAAAATTCTTTATGATGTTGGCTTTGTTGATTCCTGGAAAGCAATCCGTAACTGCTGAAGTGTTTGACGTGTATCTAGAGCCCTTAGTGGATGAATTGTTGGAACTGTGGAAGGGGGTACCTGCACATGATGTTGTCCAAGAAATTGGTGCTCGTTCTTTCAACCTCAGAGCAGTTCTTATGTGGACAATCCATGACTATCCTGGATATGGTACAGTAGGTGGATTTGCACATCAAGGATACGCAGGGTGTGCATGGTGTGGTGTTGATTTAGAAGCAGAGCATTCAACGGAGCTATGTAAAGAAATCTATCAAGGGACTCGCAGATGGTTACCCACGAATCATCCTTATCGCTCAGAGCGCATGAAGGATCACTTTGATGGCCAGTTGGAAACACGTGGAAGGCCCAAGATAGTGTATGTTGAAGAACAGTTGGAATACGCGGAGCAATATAAGGCTTGGAAAGCAGCAGGGAACAAAGACAGTGCTCCAGGAGATCCATCTAAGTTGCATGGAGTAAAGCGAGCTAGTATTCTTTTCAAGTTGCCATACTGGAAGGTGAGTTGTAGCAATCCATCCACTAAAACAAGTAAGAAGCAACGATGACTGACAAGTAGAATAGCTATACAGCACAATCGTTAAAAAAATGATAGTCAATAGTTGCGTAACAGTTGTGCTATAGTCGCATATCAGTTGTGACATAGTTGCATAACAGTTGCCCCTTAGTCGCATATTAGTTGTGCTGTAGTCGCATAGTAGTTGTGCCATAGTCGCATAGTAGTTGTGCCATAGCCGCATAGTAGTTGTGCCATAGTTGCATATCAGTTGTGCCTTAGTCGCATAGTAGTTGTTCCATAGTTGCAAACCAGCTGTGCCATAGTTGCAAAACAGTTGTGCCATAGTTATATATCAGTTGTGCCTTAGTTGCATACCAGTTGTATCATAGTCGAATATCAGTTGTGTCATAGCTGCATATCAGTTGTGCCGTAGTTGCATATCAATAGTATCGTATTTGCATATAAAGCCGTATTTGTTTTCAAAATGTAGTAGCATTGCATTTCTAATGAGTGCCTACAATGGACTCTGAAGTACCTGTATTGTACTACTACTAACCCTAGTTTTCGACTAAAATCATCTGTATATATACTTTTGAGAGAGATGAAATGATAATAAAAGCATTGGGGAGGGAGATATCCAAGTGAATGTGTCTATATATATAGCATCAGTCTTTGTTCCTTGTCAATTTCATACTAATTTGAGAAGAATGTTCATGTGGCCAGAGACTTCTTATCCGCTATACACTGGATGTCATGCATTGTGAGATGAATCTGGCCAAGAATTTTTTGAAAACAGTAAGTGGAAAAAAGGATACAGTGAAAGTGCGTCGGGATCTATAAAGAAGAGGTATACGGAAGCACTTGTGGTTGACACCAAGCCCTCAGAGAGCTGGTAAGATGCTGAAACCAGCTGCAGGATACGTTCTCTTTGATAAAGAGTATGAACAATTTGCAGACATTCTGGCTTCTGTGAAGCTTTCTTCAAGGTACTCCTCATCATTTGGAAAACATATGAAGGCCAAAAAATTTGGGAGTCTCAAATCACACGATTATCATGTGTTAATGCAGCAGTTGATGCCATTGGCATTGAGGGGTCTACTGAAGCCTGGACCTCGTATGGCCGTCATGCGGATGTGCAAGATATTTCGAAGAATATGCACAAAAGTTTATAATCCAGCGGAGTTTAAGTCACTTCAACTAGATGTGGCTGAAAGTATGGCTCTATTGGAGATGGAATTTCCACCGTCCTTTTTTGACATGATGACACATCTGTCGTATCATCTAGTACAGGAACTTGACTTGTGTGGACCAGTGAGCACAAGGTGGATGTATCCAATTGAAAGATACATGAAAACATTGAAGAATTATGTTTGAAACATGGCTAGACCAGAGGCGTGTATGGCAGAAGGGTACGTGAAGGAAGAAGGTCTTGGCTTTGTAACAGAGTATCTACAAAGATTTGAAGTTCTCAAGAGGCGTATATGGGACGCAGAGGAGGAATTTGGCGATGCTGAGGAGGTGCTTGAGGGAGCGGGTCGACCACTTGTAATGTCTCCTGCATTGCGTGATGCAGCGCATAACTATGTGCTGAATAATGTTGCTATTTTGGAGCCACTTGTCAAGTAAGTTGTATTAGCTTCTTCTTCCACTTGTAGAATCCATTTAATAAAACAGGGATAGGTTGCAATATATTGATATGAAATTAGTGTGAATAGCAAAGTACTGACTACATGCAACTGAAAAGCAACTAAAATGCAACTGAAAAGCAACTGCCATGTCACTAAAATGCAAATAAAGTGCAACTAACATGCAACTACAATGCAACTGAAAAGCAACTGCCATGCAACTAAAATGCAATTAAAGTGCAACTAACATGCAACTACAATGCAAGTATCGTCACTTCAAAATTAATGTCTGAGGTAGGTGGATGGAACTGACCATCTGTAGTATTTGCTACTAGGAAATCTTTACATTTATGATTTTGAACTTATATCTTGTGTGTGCAGGAAGTGGAAGGAAGAACATGAAATTGATCCAAGCACAGCACCACTTGATGCGTGGATAAGAACGGCTCTTTGCAATAGTAGTGCTGATGCTCACACTCCGGAGGACAGAGATAGGATGTTATTATCCAACAGACCATCGCAGAAGACACTTCGATATTCTCGTATGAGAGCTTTTGGAAATCTCTTCAGGGTTGACGATAACTCTTCTAACCAATTGCAAACATATGATTGCGGTGTTGCATCTGTATTCGAAATTCCAGCTCCTGATCTTCGAGACGTGTCAGTGCACTACGTCGGAGTATTGAAAGATATATTCAAACTAGATTATGGATGTCTTAGCAATCCCGTAATACTACTGCGGTGTGAATGGGTGAAAAAATCAGACAATCGAGGAAACCCAACATACATCAGGGACAATGATGGTTTCCTTGTAGTGAACTTTCGTCACAAAATGCGGAAGATGCTTGATCCTTTTATTTTTCCAAGCCAAGCAACCCAAGTGTTCTTTGCATCTGATGTGCTTAGGAAAGAAGATTGGAAAGTAGTATTACACAAGCAACCTCGTGCTCGACGAGAATTCGTAGACACATCAGATGTATTCGTTAGCACCACTGTTCAAAGTTCTGGTCTCGCTGCTCTAGAGAATGTGCCTCCTCTACCTACTGTCCCGTCTCTGGTTGGAGCTATAGAGTTATCTGTAGAGGACAATCTCTTGGCATCTGCAAGATATTAAGAGCATTCATGGAAAATATTCATTTTCTAAACAAACTCTAATTGTTTTCTAGTTGCATTCCAGTTGTTCTATAGTCGCATGCTAGTTATTTAGTAGTTGCATGGCAGTTGTTCTGTACCTGCATGATAGTTGTTCTGTTATAGAAGGATGTCAATTGTTCTATAGTTGCATGATAGTTGTTCTTTAGTTGCATACGAGTCACTCTATAGTTGCATGAGAGTCAAATACTAGTTGCATGCGAGTCATTTTATAGTTGCATGTTGGTTGTTCTTTCCAGTTGCATTCTAGTCCTTCTTTAGTTGCAATCCAATCAGTTCATAGTCCAATCCTAGCGTACACGTGTCCACATCAGCAACTATGGTAAATGTCGGATGCCTAAAACCTCACAGTCACTTCCCTAGTTGCATACGAGTCTCTGTATAGTTGCATGCGAGTCATTTTATAGTTGCATGTTGGTTGTTCTTTCTAGTTGCATTCTAGTCCTACTTTAGTTGCAATCCAATCAGTTCATAGTCCAATCCTAGCGTACACGTGTCCACATCAGCAACTATGGTGAATGTCGGATGCCTAAAACCTCACAGTCACTTCCCTAGTTGCATACGAGTCTCTGTATAGTTGCATGCGAGTCATTTTATAGTTGCATGTTGGTTGTTCTTTCTAGTTGCATTCTAGTCCTTCTTTAGTTGCAATCCAATCAGTTCATAGTCCAATCCTAGCGTACACGTGTCCACATCAGCAACTATGGTGAATGTCGGATGTCTAAAACCTCACAGTCACTTCTCTAGTTGCATACGAGTCACTGTATAGTTGCATGAGAGTCAATTTATAGTTGCATGGGGGTCATTCTCTAGTTGCATGTCGGTTGTTCTTTCCAGTTGCATTGTAGTCCTTCTTTAGTTGAATTCGAATCAGTTTTTAGCCAAACCCTAGCGTACAGTTGTCCACATCAGCAACTACGATGAATGCCGGATGTAAAATACCTCACGGTAAATTCTTAGTTACACTTCCGTAATCCTACTTTTCATTCTACGACTACTTAGCGACTATAACAGCATAGTCGAAAAATTTGGTGCAAATACAGAGGGATGTAGTCGCAGAGTAGTTGAATAGGACACGTAGTTGCATATGAGTCGGTTGTGAAAGTACGCTTTTTCTTCTAGTGCCATCTACATTAAAAGCAGGACGAACTTGCGCAGCTTCTTCCAATTTTGATAAGAAGAGGGCCCTCCCTATTAAGCTGTGATTGTATACTCCGTACTGCTCATTGAACTCTTGGGATGGTTGCACTTCTATCCAAACGCCATCTTCTCCTTTCCGCACTTCCTTTTCAGGAAATCGGAAGAACTTTTGATGTGAGATGCTCCAGTGTCCCCCCATGCTACGACAAAACAATTCTCGAGCCTCCAAGTCTTCAATACCCCTGGCCCGCAACTCCACCTCTCTATTGCGCGTCATCCAGTCAAAGTCATCCAGTTCGTCATTGTAGTTCTCACAAACATCATGCATGAATTTTTGCGCATTCCAAATTAGAAGTCGCCCCCAATGAATGTAATTTTGGAATAGAAATGGCTTTTGGTCAAGTGGAAGGGTCCATCGATTGTGTTTGTGGCTAGGGGGCATGCTCTCCTCGTGCCCAACCATTTTGTAAAACCTAGGGCTCAAAGGAGACCGACACTCGGGACAAACCGAACGAACAAGGGATGATTTCACCATGCACGTGATATGGTAAGTGTGGCGACATTGGCCCATGATTAAGGCGCCCTCGGGACCAAAATGATTTAGACAAAGGCTGCATTTACCCTCCAATAGTTCCGTATTTGAACTTTCATCATGCACTACTATCTTGTCCGCCTCTTTGATGTGCGGTTTTAGCGTGTTGTTAGGGGCCCAACCTTCTTCTACTTCCAAGGTCCAATTCATGAACTTTGACGCAATCTTCTGCACGTCATTCAATCGCTCAAACATTGCCGACATGTCCCCCCAATATGTGACGTCAATTGAACCTCAATGATGTACCTCAAACATCCTTCTAATAGATAAGAGGTCAGAGGAAATGGCATCGCATTGCTCCTTCGACTTCATGGCTAATTTGAGAAGCCCCTTCATTGCTCGGGTTACTACAGACGGTTTGTCTTGTAGTTTTTGAACCCACGTCAACCAACAAGTGTCGGAACTGCTCTTTGGCAAGCATTTATCTAGCTCCATTACTTGCATCATTTTCTTATATTGTGCCTCCAAATAGACGTTTTGTTGAGTTACCAACTCTAGTTCATGCATCACCTCTTCAAACTCGTGGCCTTCCGTTTGCATGGATGCGTCTTGGAATGTGGGAGGAGGATTATCCATGGCGGTTTCGGATATTACTTCCTTTTGGTTGTTTTCCTCAACCGCTTCTATACGCACGGCTCCGCCGGTCTTTGGAAGAACATATCCTCCATCCTTCAAATTCTTTTGCTTGAGCGCTACAATTTCGTACTCCAATTTCTCGATCAATTCCCTTTGAGAAACTAGAGTGTCATATCGGGAATCCTGTGCGTTTGCAAATCTTTTATAATTAGCGCACACTCCTTTGAATGCATCCTTTAATTGCTTGTGGTCTTCTTTCAATTTCTCGTGCTCTATCTTCAAGGCCTTGTATTTCTCATTCTCTTCAGCGAAGATGAGCAGCTTGCGATTATTTTTGACCCGCTCTTCCAATAATGGTTTCATAGACGTGACGAAATTCCAAAACGACAAGGCATCTTCCACCAACTTGGGCCCGGATTTGGTGAATATCTGAGCAACTTCCATAAGTTTGGGGGCAATGCTAGCTACAAATTGAGCTGTAATCGACAATCTTTTGGAGGTGATCACAAAATTGGGCCATTCATCACTGTATTCGGCGAAAGGATTACTCGGTCCGGCCTCGTTTGCGGTTTCAGTTAAGCCCGTCTTGTTTGCGGGGTTACTAGGACCGGCCTCATTTGTCTCGATTACTTGCTTTGGTTGAAGAGAGATGTCTTATTGATGTGCCCTAAACAAATAAGAAGCTTCCAACAAGCTTTCCAATTCACTCACCATTGGCAAATGACGAAGATCCTCCAATTGTGCCGTATTTTGAGTTGACAAATGCGGATAGCTCTTATCCAATGGGTTGTCATCAATGGACACATTTTGTGCCATGCCATCGAGTTGCTTTCCATTTTTTGGCAACATCTGCCCTTCAACCAGGGTTGTCCAGACGTTCGGACGTCCTTGGGCATTCGGACGGACCCCGACTCCCCGTCCAATGGATGGTCGGACGGGGGGTCGGGAGGTCGGATGGGACTTCGGACGGAGGGTCAGAGGTCGAACGGAAATGCGGACGCTCCATCGGAGGTCGGACGGGCTGGAGGAAAGTCGGACGGGAGCGGGCGTCGGACTGGCGATTTTTTTCTTAAATAAATATTTTTTCAAATTGAAAAGCCTTTAAGGTATTCAATTTCAAAAAGAAGTGGGTAGAATAGGAAACTAAATACTCTCTAGGGTATTGAATTTTTTCTAAAAATGGGTAGAATAGGAAATTGAATACCTCGGTTGGTATTGAATTTTTTTTAGAAACAGGTGGAATAGGAAATTGAATACCTTGTAGGGTAATCAAATTTTTTTTAAATGGATTGAATAGGAAATAGAATACCCTACAGGAAATTCAATTATTTTTTAAAAATGGGTAGATTAGAAAATTGAACATCCTCTAGGGACTAGTGTATTGAATTTTAAAAAAGGATGGGTAGAATAGGAAATTGAATACCCTCTTACTCTCTAGAGTATTCGATTTTTAACCCAAAATGGGTAGAATAGGAAATGGAATACCCTGGAGGGTATAAACTTTAAAAAAATGAATCAATAGAGTAGGAAATTGAATACCCTCTAGGGAGTTCAATTTTTTTTTAAATGGGTTGAATAGGAAATTGAATACCCTAGAGGAAATTCAATTTTCTTTTAAAAATGAATAGAATAGAAATTTGAACACCGTAGAGGATATTCAATTTTTTTTTAAATAGGTAGAATAGGAAATTGAATACGCTCTAGGATATTGAATTTAAAAAATAAAATGGGTAGAATAGGAAATTGAATACCCTTTAGGGTATTGAATACTTTTTTTAAATGGGTAGAATAGGAAAATTGAATACCCTTTAGGGTATTGAATACTTTTTTTAAATGGGTAGAATAGGAAAACTGAATACCCTGAAGGGTATTCAATTTGGAAAAAAAATGGGTACAATAGATATATATAGTACCCTCTACTCCTCTAGGGTATTCATTTTTTTTCTTAAATGGATGTTTCTTCAAATCCAATACCCTCAAGGATATTCCATTTTGAAAAAAAACTAGATAGAATACATATTGAATACCCTAGATTCCTAGAGGGTATTCAATTTTTTTAAAGAAATGAGTACAATAGGAAATTAATTATCCTAGAGGGTATTGGATTTTTTTTTAAAATGGGTGGAACAGGAAATTGAATACCCTAAAGAAGTAAAGGGTATTCAATTTTTTCAAAAAATGGGTACAATAGGAAATTAAATACCCTAAAGGGTATTGAATTTTTTGTTAAAAAAGGGTAGAATAGAAATTTGAATATCCTAAAGGGTATTCAATTTTTTTTTAAAATGGGTAGACATTATTGAAAACCTAAATATAATGTACTCCATTTGCATTGTCCTATTACATGCACGTTCATATGACAATTCATACAACTTCTCACAGAACCTTATCAATCCAACATCCATCAACAAGAATTTATGCATTTTTGGTTAAAGCGGTTTATGTATTTCATATAAAAAATGATGGAGAAGATATACAATTTCCGGACACTATAGAATCCAAAATGTACATCCAATTGCATATAAATTGGTATATACTGGAAATGGAAAATAATACTATTTAGGCCACATGGTCCACAAACGTAAATCCTCACTTCTACGTTGATTAAATACTTCTACAGTTCTATAGTCTATATAGTACGCTCAAGTACTAATATGAATGTCGGAAGTGTTCATCTGGTATTGGCCAATTGTAAGAATTGGTAAATCGATTGGTAATTTCAGCCAAACTACCTCGTGAACCGTTGTCTTCATTGCAAAATCGCTCCAAGTATTGATGAAACACCATTGCCAAATCCTCATGGCTAAACTTTGTATGTCCTTGGGTTTCCCGGTGTAACTTGTGGTAGGCCACTGACATGCATTGTTTGTTGATCTTCTGAGCTATTCGACCCACCGCATATTCCTCTGATTTTCGTGATAAATTGGGAATGATTTCCACATCCGCATTTCGCTTATGCAAATATGCAATATTGGGGTCTACCCACCACCTCCTTCGCAAAGCTTCTTCCTTCTCACCCGCAGATGTGAACGTGTACAAGGATTTGGGTGCTTCGCTACTTACGGAAGTCAAGCCCCAATCGCAAACTCCAATGTAGACTAGGGACTCGTCTTCGGGAAAGTGAAACATGATGTTGTCCGGGGAAATATCATTGTGGAGATGTCCAGCATTGTGCACTGCATTCATGATGTGTAGCAATGCCCATGCAAGCTCCGTGCGCTTCCTCCTCCAACGAGCGAGATGGAAAGCTCAAATCACCTCTTCGGGATCAGCGTTTGCACAAGCCAAAGCAATACCTATGTTGTCTGGATATTGCACATCCAAGTTCAACATTTGCCGCAGTGTTCCGCCGTTCCACCAGTATGAATACCCTTCGTTGTTTGTTGCATGCACTGCATAAAATCGTATGACTCCATCATGTGGAATCCTCACCGCCATTGACTCGTTTTGGTGTTCTAATTTTGCGAGTTTTGGTTGTATACCATGTTGGCGAGATACCTTTGATGCAAACTCCCAAAATACGGATATCCCAGGACATCCTTCAATTCGGACCCTACGAATTGTTGCATACCCGCCCATCATGACTTTGTCATCTTGTGCAATCACCCTTGCTGTTTCTGGAAGCGCTACGAGATGCCGTCGCCCCTTCTGCAATTCCGCCATTCCCTCAACGCTCTTCCACCAAAACATTGACCCTTGCCTATTCCGTGAATTAGCAAATGGACGGCACCGTTGAATAAACAAGTCTGCCCTGAGAATGACTTGCTCGAAGTCTGCATCCTGTGCACGGTAGCTCTTGTTGAATTTTTCTACAATCACTTTGGAATTCCAAAATGCATCATTCACCCTGTTCGCCAAGAATTTGTTGAAGCGCGGTTTGTCCATCTCATGCCTCCATTGCGGAACGTTCAGTGCTTCTAACATCTTCTGCGTCATGTCGTCTTTGAATTTTTGAATGCATTCCTCTTGATATCTAACATATTTGCTATCCAGGGACGTGGTGGTTTCGGACTCATAAAACTTGACAGTAAATTCGATTAAAAATTCTTTGCAAGCATCTGTGGGATATTCCTTAGTTATCCTAGCTTCTTCATCATTTGACAGCACCCGCTTGCCTTTCCCTCCCTTCTTCGGCCTCGGCATCTTGCTGAACTGTACTATCAATGAATATTCAAAAGATGAAATTGAACTCGGGATTTCACTTCAAATCAAAAATAATGCATACACCGTCAGTCCGTCACGCCAAAATTGAAAAAAACAGCAATAAGGGGCCCCCTGTAATCCGACTCTTGCCTTCCCTAAGAAAGGAGCCAATGGAGGATAAACCACCAAGCTCTCCGCTCCTCTTGTTAAACACAAGGGAGAAGGCAAGAGTGAGGGCGGTCAGGCCGTTCGCCACTCTTATACTTGTCGGACGGCCTTCTCGGTAGTCGGCCCGATTCTCTGCCGTCCGATCAGTCGGTCGCGACTCGGCCGTCCGATGAAGCCGACCGATCGGACGGCTGTAACGGGTATCGAACGGGGTATCCGACAGGTTTTCGGACGGTTACAGGCCGGACGCAGCGGTTCTCGGACGAGTGGTTTGGACGGGTTTTGTGACAGTTCGGTCGGCCGGGTTGTCGGTCGGGGACGCAAAGGTTCTCGGACGGCTGTGTCGGACGGGGTATCGGACAGGTGATTCGTCCGGGTTTTGGAAAGTTCGGTCGTCCGGGTTCTCGGTCGGGGTCAGGGTCGGACGGGGTTCCCAGTGGGGACAGATTCAAACTACATATGTTAGAGGTCTAATACCAAAAAAAAAAAAAAAAATATCACGGATGGAGTTCAAGATTATAATGTTTGACCATGAGGGTGCTAGAACTGCTAAAATCTTTCAATCTTCTTCCATTGAAAGATAAATCTAAAAATTTGGTGACCAAAACAATATGAGGTTAAACTGTTAAACAGTTAAAGGGCCTAATAGCCCTAACTTGTAGAACCCCAATCAATTTATGGCTTCTTCAAATGTACTCCACAATTTTATTAAATGGATTTTGAATGTGAATTTTCCTCCAAGATCTAGTATATTTGAGGCTCATTTTGAAGAGCTCTCAACAGAAAGGGAAGTCAAGATTGCAAATTTGCAATGGGTACCCTTGTACAAAAACTTGAATAGAAAAACCACTATCATTTATTTTCAAGATCGGACTTTTGTAGCTAAAACTAGACTTGTAGAAGAATTTTCTAAAAGTATGAACTACTAAAAATAGCAACTTGGTTAGGTTTTATTGAACTTCAAAGTTCTGCAAACACCACATTTGTGTGGCTTTGGCATTTAGGGGTTAACACTTGGAAAAAAATTGGAAATGAATGACAAGTACACTGAGAGCAAAAAAATGAAGAATGAACGACAAAAAAACTTGAAGCCCTAAAAATTGAAGAATGACTAACAAGATCAGAAAACCCCCAAAAAATAGGGATGGCATGACAAGGAAAAAATAAGCCAAAAAAAAATTGGGAATGAACGACCAGGAAAAGGAAAGTCCGAAAACATGGAGATTGGGGAATGCATGACAAGACAACATAAAGCCCAAAAAATTAGGGAATTCATGCCAAGGGAACATGAGGCCCAAAAAAATTGGGAATGAATGATCACGAAACAAAAAGCCCAAAAAAATGTGCAAGCTCATGACAAAGAAACATAAAGCAAAAAAAAATTGGAAAAGAATGATGGTCCTCTGAAAACAAATAAGGATGGGGAATGAATGATAATGAAACTTCGGTTTTTTTGCGATAGGGTCTCTCATTTGTTGTCCAAGTACTGAAACTCCAGATTTAATAAAAATTGGGAATGAATGGAAAGGAAACTAAAAGCAAAAAAGGTGGATGGAATGAATGATAATGAAACAGAAGCATAAAAAAAAGAAGGGGAGGTAATATAAATCCACCACCAAAACTAGAAACAATACCAATTTATGCTTCGGATTTAAATGTGAAGTTTTCATTCACTCAATTTGGACTCCAAGCATGATTCAGAATGTATGGACTATGTTTGGGGGGGCACAATGTGATGCGTCAATCATTTCTTGGAAAAATAACTTATACAATGCATTTTTTGAGGTCAATACGGAAGTCATTATGTTCTTTGTTGGAGATTTACATACGCCACTCAGTTGTAGAACGCGGACCGATACCATATGTATATTAAAAAAAAACATTGGTTATACAACAACGGTATTCAAGGATAATACCATCACATGGCTACCAATGTACTTCTATATGGACATAAAAACTTAATCCCGCTAACTTAGAAAATCAGGAACTGCAATTCCCCAACATCACTGTACAATGCTTGCCGACAACAACAATCCACGGCCATTACCATCAATGGATAAGGTGCTCAAGCTTGCACTATAAGACAAAACACCGCTTCACTCTGAATCAGAATCGGTATCATCTCTCTTATTTGGGCCTCTAGAACCACATCCATAAACACCAAGATATGGTCCTCCTCCGTAGGTGTCTCCCTGTCCACTTGGAGCCACTCCTTTTTCGTAATTTGGGCAATAAGGACCTCCAAAAGGAGGAGGAGCAGGAATGGGAACATCGTGTTGGGACCCTCCTTCACTTGAACCACCATAATAAGAACCTCCATGATGATGATATGAAGCGGGTGCAGTACTCCCAAGATAGTATTGGGAGCCACCTTGGCTAGCATCGTCATACCGCATGCTTCGAGAGCCACCTTGGGATGCATTACTGTATTGTGAACTTCTTCCTGAATCTTGTGGAGCACGTGAACCACGGTCAAGGTGGTGCGATCGGTCATGCCCATGTTGTCGACCATGGTCCTCCACGCTACGATGCATTGCCTCTCGCATCTGTTCCTCGTACTCAATGTCTTCGCGAGCTTCTCGCCGTTCGTGTCTCTCTCCAAATGTCACAGGTGCTTCAACATCGGGAACATCATCGTCGTCCAAAACATCATCCTCTGAGTCAGGCAACACAACCAACGGTGTTCCAGAATGTCCTCGATTGGACCACTCTGGCAAGCAATCGCTCGCTCCAACCCAATTGGTATAAATCATGTGCTGTCGGCGATTCAGAGTTTTTACATTTTTCCCATACACTGTTTTCCAATCTACGTCTTTGTGGAGTACAATCTCCGCCCACACCATGGCCATAGTCGAATAAGTCATGACATTCGTTTTCGACATTGGTAAACCGCATGCCGATAGAATCTCTTCGTACCGGCGAACAAAATGGACGCTATTGCACGTGGTCATTTGCCCTTCCCAACGTCGAGCTTGTACCTCCGCACGAGCACGTGACCACAATTTGGAGATGTGTGTCATTTTCACATACTTTTTGCACGTTGTGCAATCCCACACTTTTTTGGGCTCTTATTGCCATCCCGGCTCCGCTACGCAAAGAGGATTTTCCCATTCTGCCCAATTCATCTCTTGTGATATTTCCTTCGGTGCACTTTCTCCACGTGGCATGGTAACTTTGATTACGTTTTTAGGAGTCAATTTTAGAATTTTAATTGATTTTTTCAACACATCCGTGCAATGCTATGAAGTTAGAATGTGGATGAAAAAAGGGGACTTGCACATTATAAAAACAACTTAGTTTCGATTTTCAAAACCGGACTTAGGACTAACAGCACCTCAATCTCGAACCATAGGCCACAGCCGTTCACACACCAAGCTGGAAGGGGCGCGCAAAATCCCAAAGGCGCTGGATCAGCCCACTTCGCAAGGGAAACAACTGTGAAAAGTGAGCCGACCGACGCGCCCTTAAATAGTCGGACGGGGCATACGTCGCTCTGGACATCGGACGGCTCCAGGTTCGGAAGCCCAAATCGGACGGCCACGAAGCTCCGGATGTCCAATCGCACGGCCACGGCCGGAAGGTGGACGACCGAGGGAACGGAAAAATCGGTCGGAGCGACCGACCAATCGTCGGACGGGGCAGCGGGCGGTCGGCAGCAACTTCGGACGACCAGAATCGGGCCTCGTCAGACGGCTTCATTTCGGACGCCAGAAGGTCGGACGGCTCCAATTTCGGACGCCCAAGTGGTCGGACGGCGTTCTGATCAGACGGCGTGGATACTGGGGCAGGAAAAAAGGGGGAGTTTTAAGGTAAAATAGCCCATTATTGTTAATTTTCCAACTCAGTGAGTAGACCAGCCCAATTCCGTCACCTCATTTTGTCCATAAAACATCCAAATCTGTCCACAAAACATCCACTTTCATTCGTCTTATGACAGAAATTAAAGCGTTCTATGATAAAATCTGATTTTTTATGACAACAAGGGATAATGTATCACTCTATTAATGGTCAGTATTTTGTACTTGACTTGGGCGGTTATGGGTTCATTAGGGAACGTTTATTTCCGTAGTCTACTGACGGTTTTGTAATTTCAGTCCAATTACTTCAAAAATTTATAGAAATTACAGTTTTAATCGAAAAATTATAATTCCACTTGGGTTTGATTTGTGAAACAAGCACACACCTCTGAAAAATAGGTACCACTATTGAAATTGGCCCCAAGATATTCAGATTGCAAGTCAGGGGGGTGATAGGTAGTTTTACCTTAATTCAAACTGCATTGATGCCAGAGGGAATTATGATTTTTGAACCTCTTGTAGATTCCTTTCCAAAGCTATGTTGGAAGAACCTGAAATTATTTTCAGAAATTGAACCCTAAATCCTAAACCCTAAACCCTTGACCTGGAATACGTTTATAATATTCATTTGTTCAGAGTATGTGATGATGTCAGTTCATGTAAAGAATCTCTACGCACACTACTGAATTGTGTAGGCACATTTTGAAAGCTTCCATGCATACAAGTCTATAACTCCTAAAAAATTTGGCAAACATTTAGAGTTCAGACTTGTACTTATGCAAGCTTGTTGAAGTTTAAAATTTCTAATTTTATATTAAAATGTGATGATTAACTCCTATGCAATCCCCGTTTTAGACTTTTAGTGTTTTCTTTAAAAACATTGCATCACAAATGAACAATTGTCTGTCAAGTGTCGTAGAATTGTACATGATGAACATGTCCAAATAGAGGGGCATCTAGAAGCTCAGAGAGACAACTTAGTTATTCTTGTAAAAGAAATGTGGATCAACCACATTCATGCACAAAAAATGGGTATCCTTATGAAATTAGTGACAACACCATAATAAGGAGGCATACGGGTATTCTTATTTCTTTAGGAAAAAACATGACTTAACGTTAGACTGTAGTGGGAAAAAAAATTGGATATCCTTACGAAATTAAAGACGACACCATAACAAGGGGGCATATGGGATAATGGTTATTCTTATTTATCTAGGAAAACACATAAATCAACGCCAGACCATATTGAAAAAGAAATGATTGGATATCCTTTTTAAAATCATTGTGGCTTTGTTTCGGTTTCAAATGGAAAAATTTAAATCACCGTGGCTTGATTTTGGTTTGAAGTAGCAAAATTGGCTTGAAATGGCAATATATAAATCATCGTGTCTTGATTTGAATGTGAAGTACCCAAATCTAAATCATGGTGGCTTGGTTTTAGTTTCACGTACCAAAACTTAAATTATATTGCCTCCATTTTAATGTGAAGTAGCAGAAATTAAATCATGGTTACTAGATTTTGGTTTCAAGTGGGAAAATTAAATCATAGTGGCTTGATTTGAATGTGAAGTATCAAATTTAAATCATGTTGGCTTGGTCTTAGTTTCACGTAACAAAATTCAAATCATGGTGTCTTGATTTTAGTTTGAAGTAGCCAAATGTAAATCATGGTGTCTTGATTTTTGTTTGAAGTAGCAAAATTTAAATTTTGGTGTCTTGATTTTAATTTGAAGTAGCAAAATTTAATCAAGGTGTGCTGATTTTAATGTGAAGAAGCAGAATTTAAATTATGGTGTCTAGATTTGAATGTGATTTAGCAAAATTAAATCATGCTGGCTTGGATTTATTTTTAAGTAGGTGAATTAAATGAAGGTGGCTTCGTTTTATTTGTGAAGTATCCAAGTGAAATCATGGTGGCTTCGATTTTATTTGAAGTGCACAAAATGAAATAATGGTGCCTCCATTTACGTTTGAAGTATTAAAATCAATTCATTTAAACTTTGTTCTAATTTGAAGAGATCAAATGAAAATCATATCATGGTCGCACTCTAAATTTCATTTATCCGCCCCCCCCCCCCCCCCCCCCCCGCAAAAAAAAGAAAAAAGAAAAAACGTCAAGCCAAGGCATGATTGTACATGAGTAGCAAATATTATTTACATGTGGAAGGAGCAGGTGTCCAATCTTGAGGGTTTCGAATGGAGAATTTCGAGTTTAGAACATAAATGTTTGTAGTTGGATGGTACTACAAACATCCTCCTTCTAAACTCGAGATCACCCCTTCCAAGCACTCCATTTCAACACCTCCCCCCTCCACAAGCAAATCGTGATTCCCTCCCAAATACAAACACAATTTGGTTGGACGTTTTTTTTTTTTTTTTTGGATGGTTGGCTACCGCGACCAAACCAAATCCCACAATCAGGGAGGTGACATCATCAAACAAGGTAGATGATGTCACTGGGAATCGAATTAGAGACCACTTCAAACTCAAATGAGTTCGAAGGACAAAGGAGGCCACTACTTCCGCCTAAGGTAGGAGGCTGTAAAACAGAGCGGGCATTAAGAATGGACCCTATAAATGACTGTGAAATGGACATGAGATGGTTGTGAAATGGACTAGTACATTCATTGAATGAATCAAGGAAAAAAGTCTAATTAATTGCAAGAGCCAATCATTCTCTTTGGTTACCCCATTTTTATTTAGAATTGCAAGTGAACTGTTTATGAAAGACCTAGGGTCACAAATAGGGACCTACGACCCAACTTGTTTGAAAATTCATAAGTAATTCAAAAATGATCGGAAAAATACAAAACCACTTGGGATAGATTCCTCGTCAATTTCTCTATGTCTGAAAAATGAGCTAAAAATATTCCCGTCCAAAGAAATACATGAAAAATGCAGACCAGCCCTTAGATGCTCCATTTCTGAGCCTCCTACCTTACTCGGGTTGACCTTTGATGTTGCAAGTTCATGAGTTCATGATTTTTTTATCTCCTGATTTCAGCAGCCGTCGTCGCATTGGATGCTTGTTTCATGAATAATGGGCCTTGGAAAAGGATCCTAAGATCACTGAATCTTATATTTATATATTTCC
Organism: Antitrichia curtipendula; assembly: GCA_951230915.1. NCBI lineage: Eukaryota > Viridiplantae > Streptophyta > Bryopsida > Hypnales > Leucodontaceae > Antitrichia > Antitrichia curtipendula. The sequence goes on from OX579636.1 coordinate 30,997,187, forward strand.
AAAAACCTGATCGGACGGCGAGTCGGATGTCGGTCGGACGAAGACCGACCGATGGTCGGACGGCGGGTCTGAACGGCGCTTCGGACGGGGGTCGGACGCGGATCGCAAGCGGCATCGGACGGCTGGTAGGAGTGTAGGACGGGCCATCGGACGGCCGGTCGGATTGGGCATCGGACGGGGGTTTAGGTCGGGGAATCGGACGGCAGTCCCAGAGTGGCCGCCGGCGTCCGACAACCGGCCATAATCCGCTTCGAGTTCGGACGGCCAGGTTCGGAGGTCGGACGTCTTGGTCTGGCGGTCGGACGGTGTGCTGCCTGTCCGACCCCGAAGCGGTCGGCGTCGGTCCGTCCGACGAACCTCAGGTCCGGGGACGCTTCGCGACGTCCGGGACAGGTTCGGTACCGGACCTGACTTAGGTCTGCCGTCCGACTGCTATAAGGTCAGACGGGATGTTCATTTTTCCTCACTTCTTCTCTCCTCTCAGAGGTATTAGAACCGTGTCGGATGTTCTACTCTTGCTTCACCGCGCGAGCTGCTCCTACATGGTGGAGAGTTGGGGTCATTCATTTTTCATAACGACATACGCTCTTTTTTCGATTGAAATACACGTGGTTCGAGGGGGTCACTTTCAGTGATTTTTGAAGCGGTTACAAATTCAAAGCGACAGTCATGAGCGGTGAAGTTGTTGCAGATATTGGTAGGATGAATCCAGGGGCGGAAAGCAGTAAGAAAACTAAACGGAAGGGGGCACCCCACGGGCTCCATTCGGAGATTACGGACGACCCTAACATCAAAGCGGAGCCAGATTGGGAGAAGGAGACTGCGGAATATTGGAACTCCAGGATGTGCAAGAAGTATGTAAAAATGTACCACATCAACAAGTTGTGGCCCAAGGAGTCCCATGCCGCTCAGACGCATGATTTTAGTTGCAAGCCATGGACTTGCAACGACCAGCATTTTAAGGAACGATCGTTGGAGGTGTGGAAGACACTCCTTGGAGACAAACCAATGAGTAAAGGGTACATAAACTACAGCTTGGCCTCCATGGTGTATGCAGAACTCCAATTAGCCCGGAAGGTGGATTGGAGCACGTTTCCAACGACAGCCAAGGAGCCACTGCATCTTAATCGCAATCAAAAAGATATTCCGGATTTGTACAATCCACAGGCAAGACCAAGTGAGACACCAAAACCAAGAAGAGTAATAAAAAATACTTTAGTGCCGCAGAGAATCATCTCTAGGGGCCCAAGCGATGCATTACCGTTGGCTTCTACGCAGACTCCAACGACAGTGAGTCGTGCCTCCTTGGGAGATCCGGAGGGAGAGGTGTTTCTTACTCCTCCAACGGCTTTGATGTGCACACCGAACGTAGAAACCGTGGTTCCAGTAAGTATGGTTCCGAACGAGCAGAACGTTCTAAGCGAACGTGGGGCCCATTTTTTGCGACGAGAACATGAGCAGGACCCTAGACCGGAACAAGTCGCAAGGGCCTATGCTACAATTGATAATCTTTTAGAGAGCAATGCTCTAGATCCCTTGACACATGTACCTTTGAACCCAGACGAGACAGGGTCGCCGAGCCCAATATTGAGCCCTCGAGATCAATGGCGTCGGTCAATAAGAAATAAAGCACCAGCCCATGATGTGACTCGGGATTCCACCATTCATGGCAATGACATTGCGAGCAAGTATCCAGGAGTGTCAGCTATTCCTCCCTCGCAATTGGAGATTCTCCGTCACATGCCAAATCTGAAGGAATTGGAAGCCTTGGTGCAGTGCTCTGCTCGATGGAAGGAACTTCACATAGGGGTAAGCCCATCCGTATCAGATGCTGAGGCGGGCAGCTCTGATACTTTTCCTAAACCCGACACAAGGTGGGAGGCGTTTGCTAGAACCGCTGTCTCATTGACCACAGCAGCGGGGATGGTGCAAGAAATGTCCCCGAAGGTTACGGAATTTGCAGAGGAATTGGCCAAAGTATCGCCTGAATTGATCATTGGTGCCGTGGCTTTCATGAAGTACACGCAGGCTATATTACCATTCCTTGACAACAAGTACGAAAAGCTGAAAGACTTGGTTGCTCTAGCAGAAGAAAATCAGACGTTGAGGGCCTTGAACGATTCCAATGACAACTAGAAGGCACAATGTGATGAATTAAAAAAGAAGTACAAAAGGCTACAGAGGATCCATGAGCGCTCATTTGAGCAGCTGATGAAGGATATTCCAGGGTTGGTACCCATAACACAAGAGGTGCAAGAGACTCAAGAGAGTGATCAACTCTCTCTTCCTTTTGAAAAAGATGCAGCTGTGGAGGGCCACAAGAGCAGGGAAGTAAACCCTAAAACCGCCATTTGTAATCCTACTCCAACATTGCAAGATGCTTCCATGCAAACGGAAGGAAGTGAGGTCGAAGAATTGAAGCAAAAATTGGATGAGGTGACCAAAGAGAATGCCCATGCTTGGTCTGAGGTGGTGCGCTTGAAACGAATAGTGTGCTTGGATAGCAACATGCCATCGGGCAGTGCGGACTCTCGATGGTTGGCATGGGTACAGAAGCTCGAAGACAAACCGACCGTAGTATCCCGAGCAATGAAAAGGCTCCTGAAATTAGCAATGAAGTCGGAAGATGAATGCAAAGCCGTGGAGAGCTCTTTTTGGCGACTGAAACAGATATTTGAGGCACATCCGAGGGGGTCCACCGACATTACGTATTGGGGAGACATGGATGCAATGTTTGAGCACTTGAACCATGCAAATAACAACCAGCATCCCCACATCAATTGGACCTTGGAAGCAGAGGAAGGATGGGTCCCTTACAACACGTTTTCAGCACACATCAAGAAGAATGAGAAGGAAGTCGTGCACGCTCGTGATCCTAACGTCGGAATCATGGAGGGCAGGTGTAGCATTTGCCTAAGTCATACTGGTCCGGAAGGAGCCCTAACAATGGGTCAATGCCGCCACATTTTTCATGTCACATGCATTGTCAAAGCATCTCTCATTCAATCACGGTGTCCCGAGTGTAAAACTCCTTTCTGCCCAAGGTTCTATGAAATGCTTGGGATCTCAGAAGGTATGCTCCCCGGCCACGAATACAATCGATGGAACCTTCCACTTGACCAAGCGCCATACAAATTTCAAAATTACATGCATTGGGGAAAACCTATAACGTGGAATTCATTAGACCAAGTGCACGACCTAACCAAGGCGTCTTCATGTGAAAATGATCATTACGTGTGGATGACCAAGGACAGAGAAGTGGAGTTGCGGGCCAGAGGTATTGAGGATGACGAGGCTCGTGAAATGTTTTGTCGCAGCATGGGAGGACATTGGAGCATGCAACACAAGAAATTCTTCCGATTTCCGGAAAAGGAGGTGCGTAAAGATGGAGATGGCAATTGGATAGAACAAGAGCATGCTCAAGAGTTCCATGAGCAATACTCGGCGTACAATCACACTTTGATAGGCAGGGCCCTTCTTTTGTCCAAGTTGGAACAAGCCGCAGAAGTTCGTGCTTTTGTGGAAATAGATGTGATGTCAATTACAGGGCATTATTATCTAGACGTGGCAAGGGAATTTGATAAGAGGGTGGGCGACATCATAAGTGCATGGAGGGTGTTTCTAATGGGAGGAGATCGACCTGCATGGTTATACATGCAAGATGATGATGCAGCGGTCAACGCCTTGGTCCGTCGAGTGGATAGTGCACTCAAAGCATTGAAGGCAAGGGAAGTGGACTTGTCTCCCAAGCGGAAGCAGAAACGGAGGTTGGAAGACGACGATGACCACTCTCCGGAAACAAAACGACAGTTTGGCCTCATTGACTTGGAAACTAGGTCCGCAGGGCCCACCGTTGGAACAAGTCTTGTGCATACGCCTCGCCGCAGAAGTACAAGACTCATGGGTGATGAGGGTCCGTCTCGTGTATCAGGGGAACGTAGCGGTAATAATATATAGTGCCGTTGGCCTTTTTTTGGAATAGGGTAGAATTGCGTGGAGTGTTGTTTGGATCTCAGGAGAATGTAGTACCACTAAAGCAATGTACCCATGGTATTTATGAGTTTCTTTTAATATAAAAATATGTGCAGAATGCAAATATGTTTTGATTTGCTAAGAGTTTATGGTATTTTGTGCTATCCCTTTTGGGCAATTATGTGATTTGCGTCCTTCTATTACAAGTTACTTTTCTGTCACTGATGGATGAATTCCTAAATGCTAGGACACATGCTTGGTAGATTTTGTAGTAAACTTGTTAATGTGTAGAATAGGGAAGATTTCAGAATTTTTCACCTTGTAAATTACAAGGTATTAGATTTGTAATTGCTGAAAAAAACTTTTTCGGGCGCAGTCCAAAAAAGGGCTGCTGCACTTGACAAGGTCACATTTAAATGGAAAAATGTCCAAAATGGTGGTTACTCCTTAAATTAATTCTTGAAACCAATTTGGATACGTGCTTGAAAATTTTCAGATCATTTGGAATTGTACAACATATATGAAAAAAATAGGAAGACGCAAGAAGTAGAGGTTGGTTCAAAACACTAAATTGAAAAAAATATAATTACGCAATTGAAAAACCTCAATCCCAACGGTTCTACTGTTGCCCTAAACAATGTACCTATTTTGCTTTAATTTTTTCCAAAAACTATTAAAAATTGAGTTAAATACAAGACTTCAAAGTTTATTTTACAATAGCAAATCCATAACTGCCCGCAAAATAGAAAACACTTTGTAATTTCCATCTCAAAAATCAAAATGGAATAAGTAAAAGCTTTTTACGTATATATAAATCAAAGGAACCAATTTTAAAAGTATATTTTAGTGTGCTAACATGATTTTTAGTTGTCCATCTCACGTCCAATCCCAAGAAAAATTTGTTTCCTAATTTGTCAAACATAATGGGCATGAGAAGTACACATATATTTTTTCAACTTTTTTCAACTCATATGCAATTTGACACTAGAGATTGGTGTGCATATTAATAACAGTAATAAGCTAAAACATTGAACACGTCTACGGTTTGATTTTGGAAAACAAACAATTTCCTTGAGTGTGGAGAACATACAATGCGCCAACTATAACTCCATAAGTCTATGCTCTTTTTTCACAAGCTAGATACGCTAGATAGGGCCTTAGGCATGTAAGGATCAAGCCCTTGAGACTTGAGCCCTTCACTTTGTGAACCCAAACAGAAATCGGTCGGTTCAACCGACCGTCCGACTATCGGACGGAGAGGCCGTCCGACCTGTGCACCGTCGACTGACCGTCCGACGTTCGGACAGAGAGCCCGTCCGACCTGTGCACCGCCGACCGACCGTCCGACGTTCGGACGGAGAGCCCGTCCGACCTGTGCACCGCCGACTGAACTGCCGACCGAATTCCGAACCCTATCCGACCGATCGTTGGGACGGTCCGACGCCATCCGACCCCATCCGAAGGCGTCCGACCTCGTCCGACTCTGCGTCCGACAGTCCACCTAATCGTTGGGACCGAAATAATGTTCTTCATTCCCTGTTCGACGGTCACTAGCGACCTCAGAACTATAAATTCCAGACCCTTGCCATTTGCAAGCACTCTTGAGAAACTGAACGCTTTGATTTCCAAGGGCTAGGTTCCGACCCATTTTGGGTCCCTTGCTTGGTAATGTATAGTTCAGTGGACAGGGGGGCTTTGGTTATCAAGGCTTTGTGCACACATTGTGTGTCTTGTTTTTGACAAAATTTATCAACCCGTTACTGCGTTACTTTTACAATTTCATTCGAATATAAACAATCCGAATTGGTCACTATGAGCAAGGATTGGTCTTGTTGGTATGGTACCCCATCAGTTGGTAAAGTGGAATGCAAAGCTTGTAAATTGGTGTTTGCGAGGAAAACAAGCCGTTTGTTTAGCCATCTAGGATATAAAGGTGCATCAGGTTTGAGAGATAACGGAATAAGCCTTTGTCCGAAGTTGACATCTCAAGTTCAAAATCTATTTCTTCGCTGCAATGGAGATATACCACGAAAATCTACAGGAGACAATGTGGATGGCAATGGCATGCTTGTGGTCGCCAATGATCTTTCAAGTGGGAGGCAGACGTCTCTTTGTACACAAGAAGACTCATGCACATCACAGCAACAATCCTTTCGTGCGGCCTCTGATGGAAATCCAAATACACAAACATCAAGCAAACGTGACACTGTGCGGGGATCAAGCAGTAGGCCACAGAGGCAGAGCAGGCTATCGGATGGATTTGAGACGGCCAATAAACGGATTCTAAATGCAATCTGGGCCAAATTCTTTTATGCGGCCAACATCCCATTTGCTATAGCTCGAAATCCAGCATTCAAAGAAGCAGTGAAGAAAACAGCTGAGTTTGATAGGCCCTACATCCCGCCATCGTACAATGATATACGCAATAAATTGCTTGACGAAGCAAAGGCGGAGGTGCAGACAAATTTACAGAAGAGGACCGAAGACAGCATTAGAAAGTTCGGAGCAACGCTGTCCATTGATGGATGGAGCTCGACCGGGAATCGGCCATTGATAAATGCCATGCTAGTGTCCTCTGCGGGGGAGCAATTCCTAGGAGCGGTGGATACGACTGGGGCCGATAAGAACGCTACGTATTTGGCCGCTCTCCTAGAGAAATTCATAGTCCAAGTGGGCCCTCAAAATGTGGTGCAAGTGACTACAGATAATGCACCTGTGAATCCCGCAGCATGTGCTCTAGTGATTGCTACATATCCACACATTTTTTTCCAAGGTTGCGCGGTACACGCCTTGAATTTGTTGCTAAAAGATTGGGGAAAACAAGCATGGATAATGGACCAAGTGGACAACGCGGAAACCGTAGTGAAGTTCTTCAAGATGAGGCATAAACCGCTTGCAATATATCGGAAGTACGAGCCCAAGTATAGCTTGTTGATGCCGGGTGAAACAAGGTTTGCCTCCAATTTCATCACAATTGCACGTTTGTTGAAGGTGAAGGGTCCATTGCAACAGACAGTGACGGACCCGCAGTGGAATGAGTACGTGAGGAAGTTTGGCCGGACATCAAAATCTCGCAGTGACTGTCGAGAGGTATTTAAGATACTTATGAGCGTGCATTTCTGGCGCCGTTGTCAGAATTTTAAGGACTTGGTGGGTCCTGTTGTGCATGGGCTACGTGATTTGGATGCGAAGACGCCCTGCATGGGCAAGGTTTTGCACATTATGAGAAATCTAGAAAAACACGTCTCCGGTTTGGTTGGAGAGCCTTTTTGTTTGAACAAGGCTCTTGCCGATCCGCTGCTGGCGTATTTTAAAGACCGACGCAAAATGGTAGAGACCGATCTGCATTTTGCAGGAGCTCTTCTGAACCCCTACCTTCTGGAAGACAAAGAATTAGCCGACGATCAAAATGCGATAGAGGCATGCAAGCGTGTTCTCATGAAAATTTGTAAACCAGGAGATTACGCCGCGGTTGTGAAGGAGTTTGTCGCTTTTCGACTTAGGGAACCGCCATTCCACAACATGTTGGAGCCGAGTGAACAGCAATTGTCGGCACATGCTTGGTGGGATTTTGAAGGCGCGTGTGGAAAGCTCATTGCTCCAATTGCCAAGAGGATATTGGCACAACCGGTCTCTTCTTCTTCGTGTGAACGAAATTGGAGTAGCTATTCTTTTGTTCACAACAAATCTAGGAACAAGTTGAAGCCACAGAGAGCAGATGATTTCGTGTACGTGTACACCAATTCAAAAGTCTTAGCCCAATCCAAGGAAAGGGATGAGAAAAAATGGTATCAGGAGAACGTGCTTTTCGAAGATACAGATATGCCTATCTCCGAAAATGAGGATTCGGAAGATGGCGAGCCCAAATTCGATGATGGAGGTGCTATGGACAACGACATGCACAATTCGGATGTTGAAAATCATAAGGCTACATTTTATGATGGAAATGCTGTGAACTATGATGAGCCGATTTCGAACGATGAGCCGTTTCAAAGCCCTAATCAGAATGATGAAGATTTGGGAGCCAATGATCGAGACGTCTACGATTATACATCAGATGAAGACAATCGTGGATGTGATGAAGAGAACCTTCCGATAGCCAAATATATGGATGGGACCGGGTTGTTGACTAGCAAAAAGATTTTAGCGGATAAGGAGGCAATGAATGTACGAGATGCGGCAATAAATGGGGCAATGCTTATCAATGGTAGGACTCCTGAAATGGGTGAAGAGATTCCAATTCCCAACTCTCCATCCACGGTAGCGGCACGAGCGGAACAGATTGACAAAGACAATGACAAGGGCGGATTGGGGGTAAAGGTCCCAATGAATATGGGGAACACAAGGGTTCAATTGAAAGCGGTGTTCTCGAACAAGAAGAGTGGTGAACCAAGGATTGAGAATATCAAACCACGTGAAGTAGAAGAGAATGAAGACATGCATTTTATGAAGTCTGGGAGTCCAATCCTAACCCGGAATGGAAAAGGAAAGGAGCCACTTCTGCGAGATCCCCAATTACCACCGCGTATTGGTCTTGCACCGGGTGTACGTACACTACTTACAACTGCTAATACAACTTTGGATGGTTGTGGAGGTTCATCATGTGGAAAACGGCAATTCATTAATCACAGTCTATCCATTTCATCACGTAGTGATGATGACAAGGACGAGACGTTGGCTCAAATGTTCGCTCAAAAATCTAGGCATTCATCACAAGGTCTTCTCAAATCAGCAAACTATATACCGCAGTCTTTGAGCGCAACGAAGGTAATCATTCAAGGAGGCGAAAAAGTAGGACAATTAGTTGTGAAAGAGTCTAAAATAGACAAAAAAGAAAAGAGCAATAGAGCCTTTTGCTATGTCTCCATCGAAGAAAGCAAATGTGAGTAGAACCCCCCTAGATGCAGTTCAGCCTACTCCGATGACGAAAATAAAACCGGTCACCGACCTTAGGGAAAGCATTGGAAAGTCCATATTACAAGTGAAAAAGGAGGGTAAAGCATTCAGATCACGTAAATCTAGGGAAGTACATGGTTCTGGAGTGAGAATTCTACAATCTTCATCAGACAATATGGAAGAGGCATCCAGCGATGAAGACACCGGATGGAAAAGAAGAGGTGAGAGTAGCGGGGCTGAAGTGAAGGGAGATAGTGATTACAATCCTTAGGGACTGAAGGGATGTAAACCTAGATGTCCAAATACTTATGATATATAGATGGCATTATGTGGCAATCGATTGTTTATTGCCGCTTCATTGTAGTAAACTGATGTTTGGAATACCATTAAGGTTTTTGGGTTTCCAATACAAAGGACAAATTCAATAAAATTTGATTCTGTGCATTTTATTGTAAATGGAGCATGACATTCTAAAATGTAATTGTACAATGCAACAATATTGCCTTCAAAGTCGTTTAAGTTCTGTGCATTTTGAAAATAAAAAGAACGCTTACATTGAGTGTCATTTCCACATTTTTCAATGACAATTGCAATTGAAGAGGTTTTAAAACCAGATCTTCCTAACCCTAAAACTCATTCGCAAA